>PVKH010037022.1:0-11512 GCA_004027955.1 Chaetophractus vellerosus | reverse complement strand
AGAGAGGGAGGAAGGGAGGGAGGTAAGGAGGGAGGGAAAAGGACAGTGGGTCATCTCAGGTGCACTTCTATGCTTTCATAAAATTCCGATGTACCCCCCTGGGTCATAATTGACACCCAACCTTCAGAGCACTTGTCCCACCTAGGAAATAGAAAACAATGAGACTGAATCCGACTGTTGTTGGACTGGAAAAGATGTGTGCTCAAAATGTGCTAGAGCTTGTTGGGAGCCAAGGGGCAGGGGGAAAGATACTGGACACTTTCAGACAGAGGGGGTAACCTAACTAAGCCCCCCCACCCCCCCGATCTCCTGCCAGCCACTGCTCCGGTCCCGCCATGTGCTTTTTCTATCTGGCCTCCTCGGGCACTAGGCTATACGCCTGCGAGCAGGGCCAGCCCTTTTGCCTGTGCCTCACTACTCGTCTGGGAAAAGCAGGTGCATCCTGGGAGTCTGTCCAGTTCAGAGGCAACAGTTCCACCTTTTACCATGCTCAATGATATGCACAAAACCTCTACCCTAGCCTCTCCTGCCAACTGAGTGTTTGTTTCTCCTTCTGAACCTGGCGACAGAAGGCAGATAGGGAGAGGAGGCACGTGGCTTTCCAAAGACCAAGTTTCTTGGGGTGGAGAGAAGCAGGCAAGCCTGGACCAGCCCTGATGTTCATGAAGAAGGGTGAGTGATGCACAAGGTGAGAAGTGACTCTTCAGCTGCTGTGTGAGCATCACTCCCTTCCCAAAAGACTATTCAGAGTCAAGAACCTGGGACCAGACTTCCCTTTGCATGTTACATAAAGCATTGAGAACTTGCTAGCTTTCTCTTAGTTTTTCAGTACGAATTTCTATAAAATCTCAGTTAGTGGATCATCTGGCTACCTCATGGCATCTTTAATCACTGTTAAACTGAACAAAAAAATGATTCAAAAGAGCAGCAGAATATCTTCATACAATGTTAACCACTCCCTGTTCCTTTAGTATTTTTCTCTTCACATCCCAAAAGACCAGGCACAGCATAATTCTCTGATGCCTAATGAGCTCAAAAACATGATAAAGACCTTGAAGTAGGTGCCTTATTAAAAGTCACACAATCCGAAGGTCTGCTAAACTTTGGGCTTGGCAATCATTTAATGGAATCCAGACCATGAGTTAACTCCATCCAGGCACTCACTATCAGAAGCTTATTTCTGGGTATGTGATAAGGCTTTAAAGCATGCTGATCAGAGAAGCATAATTAACATAGAATCCTATAATCTCCAGGCTGGGAAGCCAAATATTTAGACTCTTCTCCTACCTCTAGAACCTTTTCTTCAGGCCCCACAGTATCAAAATAAACAGAAATTATCCTTAGCCACCAAAGGATGTTTAAGCGGCATGCTGAGCACATACTACTTGTACAACGCACTTCCTAGGCTTCCTAACTGTGCACCAGCTGGAGTTGCCAGGGAACCAGTTGGTGAAGCTAATCTTGGCCGGACGGCAGAGACATAATCTAGTTCAAGGTAAGCAAAGGCAAGGGTGAAGTTATGATGAGAGGAGTAGGTAGGAAAGCCTTTAAGGGAAGAGAATCTTGTTTTGTGATACTGACAAATTCTGAGAAGGAAGGGGCGAGGAGGGGAGGACCAGGGGTAGCACAGCCCCTGGAGGCAATTCAGCTACCTGGTTCTCTCCAGGCCCTCCTCTTGAAAGGCGAGTATCTGCCCCATGCTCAGGCCTATTGCTGTTTGGCCCAAAGAAACCTTTGAATGAGAGCCCTTCCCAGCTTTCTAGCGGTGGTGTACCCCTCATCCTCCCTCTGGGTTAAACTGGTAGGAGGAGAGAGAAGTGATAAGCACCCTAAACATAGTAGGATTCAAAGTTCATAGTACCTTCCCCCCACTCTAAATGCATTAGCATCTTTTCCAAAATCTTCTTGGTTTTAGGCAGCTATCCAATTTCTACCTCTTCTTATCCAAGGTTCAAAAGGAAGGGGGCCTGAGACCTGGTAAGATGCCTTAGATTTAAATCATGGGGTCTTTTGATGGGAGAGACCAAGAGATGATCCAGCAGTAGCACAGAAGTTAGGGGTGTACGTTCTGGATTCAGACGGCCGGGGTTCAAATTCTGGTTCCCTCTCTTACTACCTGAGATCTTACACAAGTTATGTAACCTCTCAGTGCCTCAACTTTCCCATCTGTAAAACAGGGACAATAATAGCATCCACCTCACCGAGTTGTTGTGAGGATTACATAGTCATGACAGCCATCCATGTCTGGTGCCTAAAATAGTGTCCAGGCACGTGCAAGTATTCAATGTCTGGAGCATCGTCACCCAGAGCCTGGGTCTAGCTAAGCTGCCCTTTTCCATTTTAGGTATGCTGCTCCCTGGCAATGACAGAAAAACGTGTTATAATGGAAGGCATAGACAAAGCACACGAAGGCCTCCATTTGGCCCAAAGATGTGACTGGCTGATGGACAAGGCTAAACTACTCCTTACCCAATTTTTTTCCTAGGGTCCTCTGTAGACAGATCTTTCTTTTTTACTTTACTTACACCACAAATGTCTGCTCATTTACCAACATAACGTCCAGCGTAAAAACAATGCACCCAAACATTGCACCTAAATCCCCTCCCTGGTGGAGGGACAGAGCCCCTAAAGGACCGCCTGCCTCTGACAGCAAAAACACCACTGCAGGGCCCTTCTGTGGGACAGCCCTCTACCTGCTCTGTGTTCGCATTTAGGCTAGGCTGCAGACGCCAGCGCAGGAGGATATTAACAGTCCTAGAGGAGGCTGGGCAGCAGGCAAGGGAAATGAGAGTCATCCCGAGTCTCAGCAGCTTGACAAGAACACGCCACTGTCGGCATCAAACCACCTCTGCCACCACCGCAGCCTCAGAGGGGGCGGCTAGGTTTCCTGTTGTGTCAGCCCCATTTCCTTCAGCAACATTATACTGCAAACAGAGAGCTACTTTGAATAAAGCACTAGGGTGTCTCATTTCTGGCCAGGGGGGAGGCAGACTGCTTTGCTTCTCCAGAGGGAAACATTACCGTGCCTTGACCCTCTCTAGACAGTATTTCTTCCCGTTGCCTGGTCCCGAAAAGCTCCGTTTGAAGAAAGAAACATGCGGGCTTTCCTTTATGACCTCGGATGGGCAAGTTCTGAATGGCAGCTGGGTCTATTACAGGCAGTGTGAGAGGGTTAAACAGGACGGCCTCAACTCTTTATAAACTTTTGCCCTGTGGCTATGTACTCATTGGCGGCAGTACAAGACTCGAGCTGTATTACACGCCTTAACAATATGGTTCAACTGTCGGTCAGGCCTGGGCCTGGCACCAGGCCAGACCGCAATCAATGGGACACAGAACCTCCCCCTTTCAGATCATCACGGAGGCTCATATTATCTCCTTTTCGTCGTGCTGGTTAAATTTATGGAGCAGAACCCTGAAGCCGCATTCCTCGGCCTGGGCCGGCCCACGCGGCCCTCCCTCCCTTTGTTCGGTACTGTAAGAGAGCCGTGCTTCGGAGGACTGCAGGGTTGTTAGTTCAGGCACTGACTGTTTGCTCATGACTGAAATGAAAAGAGTTCAGTGGAAGGGCAAAAGGACAGCCCAAGTGTAAAACCCCATCCCAGCAGGCCCTGGGCCCCTTTATATAGGCCCCGAGCTGCTTCCGAATCCAAGTTTTCACTTTGTTCTCACCAAAGCAGAATCTTCAGTCTGATCCTGGGCACACTTTCTCTGAAACAGCAACCAAGACCTCCTGCAGTGCTCCTCCCTGTGAACCCATAGTGTCCAGGGTGCCACTGAAGGCAAGCTGCCCTTAATATAACTAGGTCATTACAAGAAGCCATATTTTCTATAGCCATCTTCAGAGTCTTCCCAGGTTCCACATGAGATGGGAATGCAAGCACTGGCTAGTAGCTATTTCCATTTTTCAGGCTTTGGCTACAAAGGTGGGATATGAGAGTACTGTGAGTGAATGCATGTGCGTGCATGCATGCGGGTGTATACACAGGCATGCACACGTGGGAAGGGGATGTTGATCCAGCATTCAGTCTTAGGGAATCAAACAGTTGAAAGTCTCATGCTATTAGACCCACTAGAACCCACTCATTTGTTCTGACCCTTAATCTTCAATAGCTCTGATTAGTATACAAAGGGTTAAATAATCAACTTACATGGGTATGACAATTTCAGTTTTCAAGTTTCAACCCAAGAGGAGAGTGCTCTGAAAAAGCTCTTGAGTTTTGCAGCTATCTCCAGAGGAAGCCATCTGATGGGTGGGCAGGAAGCCATTCCAGAACCGGACCCAGGCTCTCTCCACGTGACAAGCTGCAATCATGTCTATCTGTTGTGCCTCAGTGGATCTACCTATAAAATGAGGCTTCTAGGTTGAATTTTGGAAGTCTGAAATGGCTACTAGAACTCTTCTAATCATAGCCCAAGCTTAATAGAGAAGGAGGAAGACAAACAACAAAGAAGGAAAAAAAGGACTGAAGACATGATGAGAGGACTAGGTAGGAAAGCCTTTGAGGAAAGAGTCACTGCTGACTTTATAGGTGATTTCCGGCCAGTTCTGTCTCTTCAGTCATCTTTATAAGATATTAGCGATTAGGGACCAAGCTTGCTTCAAAACAAAACAAAACAAAACCAAACAAAACACAGGAATCCCATAACTGTAAAACATGCACAGAAGCATTTTTCAATTCTGGGCAGAGGCAGACTTCTTTGATGAAGTCTGTCTAGTAAAGCCAGTGGTCTGTTTCAAAGCAGGCCCTGGTTCAATCTAAAAGTGAAAAGCCCTATGTCCTTATTCAAAAAAGATCCATCTATTTCTGAATGGAAACTGTAAATACATTCTTGCATTTTCCTCATAAGATTCACTTGCCCACTAAGCTGAAGTTTAGAGATCAGTTAATGAATTTGCCAAACCAAAGCCTAAAGCTTTGGTTTTTTCAGAAAGGTGGTGGGTACCATGGAACGAATGGAAGACTATCTTGCTATTTAGAATCCCTCTTCTCTGTGGTAATTCTTCTTCTCTTCTATGGTACACTATTTGTTCTGACTTGTTAAAAATATAAAGGTTATAGACAACCACTTAAGCCAGGAAAAAAGAGGCAAGAAAACTTTAGGTAGGTTAATTCAGGAAAGTTTCAAGAAAAATGTTCAACCTTTCCAACCTATCTCTAGTTATTCATATACAAGTTCAGGGCTCAATTATATCTTTAGTCATAACAATACTGTGCATCATCAAGAACAATGCACAAAGCACCTGCACATATTATCACATAGGTTATGTTAATACACCTAAGAGTCCAGTCTTCATTAGGCGTTGGGTGTGTAACACCAGGATCCCTAAAGGCCTAGTTTGGCCAATCATAAGCCCAGATGCATCAAGATTTTCTGATAAATTAAAATTTGGAAAACTGGACCCATCCCTGAGAATAAGACTCCATTATGGGCCAAGAAAGACTGAAAATGTATAAATAGTGACCTGGATGTCCCTACTGCTTATTCCCCTCTTTCTATCCAAGGATCTCCCCTCCCCCACTCACCCCCTTCTTTTTTTTTTGGTCAGAAGTTGTAATAGGTGTTCATTGTAGTATTACTTATACTTTTCTGTGTGTTGGAGAATTTTATTAAAACGTGGAAGAAAAATATCTTTGCCTTCAGAGACATAATAACATATAGATGTGTGTCTATACATACTTATATATGGTGCTAATGTGTTAGAGAGAACATGAAGCAGGAGTGGGGGTTGGGAAGTATACAAGGAGTTTCCTTTTTTTTTTCTTTCCCCTCTGTGTCTTGTCATAGCCAAATGCCTTACTTAGAAAACATCCAACAACTCCTGAATGAATAAATGATCTCTCCCATTGCATCCTTCCATATACCGTGACCTGAAGCCACACCAGAGAACAGAGCATTCTTAAAAGAATCATGGGCGACTCCTTAACTTCTATGTTGTTCCCACAGCCTGGAATATCCTTCCCCCCATTCTGTGTCCACACATCAATCAGAGCTGAAATCAAATGCTATCACTTCTGAGAGTGTCTTTCTGATCTATCAAATAGAATAAACAGCTTTTTCTTTCCCTTCTCCATAGGCTGCTGTCAGAATCTTTATTGGCATTTTCTTTGTTCATAAAAAGATCACTTTTATGACTATATTCCAGGAAGGTACAATCACAAGTAAATAAAGAGGCCAGACTCTGAAAATCCAGGGACACAAGTTACTTACAAATAAGATGCAGCAAGCAACTGAATATGGACAAGGGCTGCCACCAGAAGACTCACTGCCATGCACTCTTCTCTCCTGGATAGTTTGTGAATTGCCTTCCCCATGCACTTCCGGCACTATTTACTCTAGCATCGTGGGCCATGCTAAGAAATACTAGTTTGATAATGGGAATGGGAACTAAAAGGAAAAATGTTTTAGAATTTACTTTTCTCACAACACACACATCCATTCTAGGTGCAAAATGGTCTCTGTCGAGTTTGCTGGTTTTTAAGTTGATTTCTTGGCCATCAGCTAAAAGAAACTGTGAATATACAAGCATCTCTACATTGAATGAGCATGTGGGAAGTGGCCCATTTATAACAGGCTCCCTGAAAATTCTCTTTATGAAGCTGGGCCTGACACACTCCATCCATCTGCTCTAGCCTGATATATCTGGGGCCATTTTTAATCATCCCAGATGTAAAATCAAAAGCATGGCTGAAGCAGTCATTTGGCCCCGTAGGGAAATTAGATGTAACCAACTTAAGTGGTGCTAAGCCAGCTGGTGCAAGGACCAGGACCACAGGCTGCTAAGGAGTATTTTAGGTACAACACTGCTTCAGAGTAACATAGTGCCTTTTTATTTTGAGGAAATATTATCACGCTTACATATGTCACACTTGGGTTTTCTTTGCCCTGAGGGAGCCCCTCTGTGCCATTTCTCCAGGGAGCGATTCACCTTAGCCAGACAGACTTGACCAGACAAAGACAACCCTTTCCCCTTTGGGCAGTGAAGGAACTGACCTGAAGAGGGGATAAGGAGTGTCCATGCAAGGTGACAAAGCACAGTAGTGGCAGAACTGGAATTGGGATTCTGGTCTCACAATTTGCAATCTTGTTCTCTTGCCAAGAGGCCATGTTGCCTCCATTCCCAGAGGGAACATACAGACAGTTATTTTGATCACAGAGACTTGAGTCAAGAAGGAAAGGCTTTTCCTCTGTCCTACACAGGCAAATTAAAAGAATATGAGGGGAGCCGGTGTGGCTCAGTGGTTGAGCACTGGCTTCCCACATATGAGGTTCCAGGTTCGATCCCCAGCCCCTGGTACCTTAAAAAAAAAAAAAAAAAAGAATATGATTGGCTGTTACTACAACACAATAGATCAGAAAGATGTTCTGTGCTACTTTGTCAGCTCTACCATTGCATTTTGGGAATAGGAATAAGATCCCATGAATTCTACATCCAAACTTAAAATGTCTGTGGTATATTAAACTTCAAAACAGAGTTTTAAAAAAATCTGTTGCTAGAGCACACTTTGTACTTATCATCTGATCTATATGTGTCCCAGTCCACTCATACTTATTTGCCTCAAGTCCTAAATGAGTTACCTAGACTGAATGAAATTCCCCAAGAGCCACCCCTTTGCCCAATGAAACCCAGAATTTGAGCCTGGTGGCTCAAAAGTCAGAAGGCAATGGGGACTAAATTTTCAGGAGTGGGACAATGGGCGGATGAGCTTTGAATGAATGATTAAATGAATGTTTATAATCTAGAGAAAGCTCAATTTCAAAACGATAATCCAAAGTTATCTCTTACTTCATAATGCAGAAACCATGAAGTTAAGGGTTCATGATGAAAGCAGTGTTTTAAAGAGTGCATTATACTTAGCTAGAAAGAAAAGACACAGTCTTTCTTCCTAAACTCTAGCTCTGAACCCGAGAGCATTTTTTTTTTTTCTTTTCAAACACTCAGAGGCTAGAACCCCAACCTATAAGATAATACTGTTGTGAGATTGTCCTGGCAGGAGTCAGAAAGATAAGCCCTGGATATTTCCAACAGCCTCCTGAAGTAGAATCTGATTCTACCATTTAAAACCCTTAAACATTACTGAACAGTGGACTGTCATGCGTCTGGAAAATGTAACCATTTTTGAAGAATGCTTTCCAAACCACGTAATGCTTTTAAAGCTGTTTATCAAAAGAGCTGGACGAGCAACAGTGGCATGAACCAGTTTGTCAGCTGTTACAGGGTCGCATGCCCCATCCTAATTTCCATCAGCATTCCATCATTCTCGGCTGTCCTACCCTTGGCAGACAACAGATGCCAATGCTTAGAGACATTTGCTATATAACTTTTACCCAAGAAACCTGGCTCCAGGACAGATTTCCATGTCATGTGGAGCTCTTGGCTGAACTCTGCTCGAACCCAGAGGCATATCATTTACAGGAGACACTAACAATAGTTTGGGATCACCTGCTTTTCACAAGGGGGTTCAGAGCAAGGTCGTGGCCTCTGCACCTCTTTTCTGATGAGGTCCTCACACACAAAGGCTGAGCGTGGAGGTGAGCTTCTCTACCCAGCAGTCCCAAGCACGTGACCATCACCAGGTGACCACCACAGGTTCATAGGCCTGAATCTAACTGTTGGCTCTGTATGAAGACAGAGAACGGGAAGGAACAAAACACAGCAAAGCACAGGAACTCCTAGTCTCAGCACTACGTAGCAAGCAGCCTTAAGTTTTCAGAGATGGGGCGTATAAGTAATCCCGTTTCATTTATACTCAACATCCCATACTCAGGGATCCCATTTCTTGAGCACTAACTGCATGCCACATACCAGGCTAAGTGCTTTAGGTACAGTATAGAACTTAACTCACATAACCACACACTGCATTAGGCATTGTTACTCCTCTTCCAAATGAGTCAAATGATTCTCAACTCAGAGATATTAAGTGAGAGAAACAAACTTGCTCCTGGCCAGAGCCAAGAAGTAGCAGTGCAATGACTCAAATCCAGGGCTATCTGACTCCCCAGTAGGCCTTTTTCCTGTCTTTATTACAGATGTGGTCACCAAACAGTGCTGTGGGAGCCCTCCTTGCTGCCTGCAAACGTTTGGTTTCTTTTCACACTGACTGCTGCATCTCTCCTTCCCAGTCCTTCTCCAGAACTGGGGAAGAACCTGTGATTTTATGTTCTTTCCACGCCTCTTTCTGAAACAAGCCCTTCTCTTTGAAGAAAGACCTCTTGCCCTTGGTGTGTCAAGATAAGAAAACTTTCAGCAACTTCCCTTAGAAACTACAAAACACCCATCAGCACCCAGATCTAAGTACAGTCGCTCACCAGCTGCCGCCCCTCTGAATAGCTTTTATGGTTCAATGAGGGGTGGTGACAGGGCCATGTCACTGCCATTGGGTGTGCTATTTCTTTCATGTTCCTGGGATCTGACAAGAGCCTTCTATAACCTGTTTCTTTACAACACACCGAAAGAGAGATTAAAGACCAATACCAGCCTCAAAGCTGGGGAAGGGACAGGCAACTACTTCTCACCAGATGCATTCTAAATCTTTGGGGGGAAGAAAGGCCAATGACTGCCTAAGCAGATGTTGTTCAAAAGGCTGCCATGATGATTAAATGAGATAATACATGAAAAGGATATAGGCCTCTCTGCCTGGATCACAGCAAGTGATTATAAATATTACTGATAATGTTATCATAATTTATTAATACCACCAAACTTAAAAAAATGTTTTAACAAATGGATATGGATTTCAGTTAAACCACACTAATTCAGAGCTATACTAGTTGGATGTGGTGGAGGGGAAAGGACATCAAGAAAGGATGAATGAATTGATGGAAAGTCTAACTTATAGGTTTTCTGATCAAATATGACAGGTAGATTTAGTCCAGAGACCCCATGAAAGCCAAAGCAAAGGTATCTAAATGGCAAGAATCCCAAAGGATAAAGAGAAGACATCAACAATATTTTAGAAGCTGAAAAGCAGATGGACAAGTGGTGCTGAAACATAAGCCAGTGGGAGTGGAAGCCACAGATTAGTAAGCTAATTAATATGGGAGAATCCCATTAGATTTCAGAAAAATGGAGGCATCAAGTAGTTCTGAAGGCCCAGATTGTGCGGGAGGAACAGGGAGGCATGTATGTGAGGTGCTGATATAGGAAGATTGGTAAAAAGTCTGGGTAAGAATCTGACCTATGGGTCCCCTCTCTTAGCCCCATTCAGCCTACCTCTCTCCAGAAGACAAGAATCAATAGGTCCCACCTAATCCCAGGGAGAAGCCCACTGCTCCCAATTTGCTTTCTCGTACCTCATCTTTAAAAAGGATCAGAACAGATAGTAAAAAATCACTGAATATTTGAGAATTATCTCTGTCATGAAAGAAAAAAAGGCCCAAACAAACAAATCAAAGTAAGAAAATCCAAGTTGTCCTAGAACAATAGCTCAATAGTAAGCCTAGAGAGCAAACAGTTTGGATTGGGGCAGCAGATACCTAGGGGAGGAATTTCCAAGAAATATAAAGAAATTGATGTTACCCAATGCATTTAAACTTACAGAGGAGAGTTCGGGATTAATTTAGTAATAGCCAAACAGAAGGGTTAAAAAAGCAAAACAAAACGAAACAAAAAAAGTCACTAACCCCAGGGGGAAAAAAGTAGAAAGTAAATAAAAGTTTGGGGATAAGTTAGGAATATGCAAAGAAAACTAAACAAACAGCAATAATAAAAACAGTTACTAACTCCAGGGAGAAAAAAACAAACCAAAGAGTTGAACAAAAAAGGAAACAAAATCACAGTAATCTATGTGGCTTCACTGGGAATACTTTTTACATAGGCATAATATAAAAACTGAATATTGATTTATCTGAAAGTGGTAATGTAATTTTGAAGTTATGGGGAGAGGAAGTTATGCATTGTGTGTAAATAACAGAAGTCAAATGATATACAAAAATAGTATAATAGGGAACCGGCTGTGGCTCAATTGGTAGGGCTCCGGTTTGCCACATGGGAGGCCCCAGGTTCAGTTCCCAGGGCCTCCTCGAGCAGGCAAGCCACTGCGGGCAGGTCAAGCCGCTGCGAGCAGGGCAAGGGGGATATATAATAAATAAAAATAAATCTTAAAAAAAATAGTGTAATAATATATTTTTAGAAATAGGGAGGTAAATGCCTGAAGAAATAGTCAAAAGTGTTGAAAGTAACAGCAGGAAAGGGAAATGACTGGCAGGAGATTGCTGTTTTTGTTTTCAGATATGCAGAAGTCTTTGATTTTAAAAAATGTGAACATGTATTTACTTTGATAAAATAAAATTTAATTTAAAAAGATGCAGAAAGATTTTGTTACAGCAAAATAATTAAGGTCAAAATCATAGAGTTTTCTTATTGTGGTAAAATACATATAACATAAAATTTACTATTTAACCATTTTTAGGTATACCATTCACTGGCATTAAGTACATTCACAATGTCATATAACCATCACCACCATCTATATCCAGAGGTTCCTCATTATCCCAAACAAAAATTCTG
>PVKH010037021.1:0-11512 GCA_004027955.1 Chaetophractus vellerosus | reverse complement strand
GGGCAAAAAGCTGCCACGGACAGGCAAAAGCCGCCACGGGCAGGGCAGGTCGCCTGCAAATCGAGCACAGCCAGCCACCCGCGAACTGGAGCCGGCCGTGATGGAAGCAGAAGCGGAAAGCCGCGCCTGCGCAGTGACCAAGTCTCGGCGCGTCGCCGCAACGGGGGGGAAGGGGAGATATGTAATAAAATAAATAAATCTTTAAAAAAAAAAATGATTGCACTTAAAGATAAATGCCAATTAGAGAATTATTTGGTTGGAAACCAATATAGTTATAGTATGGGATTTGAGGTAGAGAATACTAGAAACATCCCACTAAAGAGTGTTATATAGATAATTACGTTTACTCTGATTCATACAAGAAAGTGTGGAATCCTGGGAATACAACATGCTTTCCACGAATATGGCTGGTTCATGTGTTTGGACTTGGCTCAGACTTGGTGCCAGTGAAGTGTACTTGAACTAATGCCTCAATTTGTAAATAAACCTTTTGGTAAGTAATGTCTAGCTCAGAATAAGCAAACTGGGAAAAACTGACTTACCAAGGAGATGGCATGTCTCCCAATATTTTAATACTCTTAGTGTATTAAATTAGATGGTTACTAATCACTACAAATGATTTTCCTGTATTCACTAAAACATAGAATGTATTCCCATAAAAGAATGTATTCTCTAAAGAAAAAAAAAACAGCCCCCCTTTTTTTACACAACAGTTCTTCCTGCCTCCCACTTATGGCCTTCTCTGCAGTTTTCATGCACAGGAAGTACCATCCTTTCTGAATATAGAAATTGCTTCCTGTGATTACCAACCGCCGTTCACATCAATATTCTCTAAGCACTCGAGGGAGGAACTTAAGAAAAACGTACTTCTGGGTGAAAAGGAAACCCATGAACCATAATGCAACTTCCAGAGCAGTGTGTTCCAGGCATAAAAAAAGAGATAATATTTAAAGGGTCCCGGACAGTGTTAAACATATCTAATGAGATGCTTAATAACTATTTAGGAAAATCCAACTGATACCATCTCCCATGGCCATCTGGATAAATTGCATGATCTGTAAATGAAAAGCTCTTGTTTCCCAAAGTGGGTTGCATGTGGACCACCTATACTCACATCACCCGGGGTGCTTGTTAGAATGCATCACTTGGACACATCATGCAGAAGAGTGGGGTGGGGCATCTTAACAAGCACCCTGATATTATGCACCACAATTTGAGAGCTATTGATAGAGGGAGTCCGCTCTCTACCCTGGTGCCAGTCATACAACTAGTCACATATTTTGCTGGGCTGAACAATGTCCCTCCAAATTCATGTCCACTAAAATCTTGGCCAGATGACTTTATATGGAAATAGGGTCTTTGCACATATTATCATGTTAAGTTGTGGTCATACAGGATTAGGGTGGAAACCTGAAATCCTAGCACGGGTGTCCTTATTAGAAGAGGGACATTTGGATGCAAAGACACACAGGCTCACACAGAGGGTAGACGACCATGTGAAGGCAAGAGGCAGAAATTGGGGTGATGCGGCTATGTGCCCAGGATGCCGGCAACCCCCAGAAGCTAGGAAGAGGTAAGGAAGGAGTCTTCCTCAGAAACTTCATAGGAAGCATGGCCCTATTTCAGGCCTCTAGCCTCCAGAACTGGAGAGAACACACTTTTATTGCTTTATGCCACCCTGTATGTAGTCATTTGTTACAGCAGCCCTAGGCAAATAATACACATGCCCAAACTAGAAAGAACACAGCTATTAATCCGTCCACCCCTCGCCCATCGACAACTCTTGGAATGCAAAATGCGAAAGTAAAGAATAATTTGATCGATTAGTCAAATTTATCTCCTCCTAAAGCTTTCGAGCTACACTGTCCAATATGGCGGTCAGTAGCCACATGTGTTTTTTTAAGTTTAAATTAAAATTAATGAATATTCAATAAAATTTAAAAGTCAGCTCCTCATTCACAATAACCACACTTTAATTCTCCACAGCCACATGTGGCTAGTAGCTACACTACTGCAAAGTGTAGCTATCAAACAGTTCCACCATTGCCATAAGTTCTATTGGACAGTGCTAATTTAGAGAATTTATTTGTAATTTAAAATAATTCATTTCAGACTTTTATCTAGGGAACAACAGATGGCAAATTATTTTTCTCAATTTAGAAGTGCTCATAATTCCTATGTATTTATACAAATTTTATCAAAGACTCAAAGCTCCATTATTTCCCATATTTACTCTTGCAGCCAATCTAAGTATCCCCAAATTGTGTGGCTCTAAATGATTTTATTTCTTGCAGTTCTGGGGGTTTTCTGGGTTTTAGCTGGATGGTACTTTTTTTTTTAAGATTTATTTTTTAGTTATTTATCACCCCCCACCACCACCATTGTCTGCTCTCTCTGTCCATTTTCTGTGTGTTCTTCTGTGTCTGCTTCTCTTCCCTTTAGGAAGCACCAGGAACCAATCCTGGGACCTTCTGGAGTGAGAGAGAGGCGCTCAATCTCTTGCACTGCCTCAGCTCCCTGGTCTGCTGTGTCTCTTATTGTCTCTCCTCTGTGTCTCTTTTTGTTGCATCATCTTGCTGTGCCAGCTCTCCTGTGTGGTCCAGCTCTCCTGCGTGGGCCAGCTCTCCACTCATGCCAGCCCACCACCCGGGCCAGCTTGCCTTTCACCAGGAGGCCCTGGGAATCGAACTATGGACCTCCTATATGGTAGATGGGAGCCTAATCGCTTGAGCCACATCCGCTTCCCCTCGATGGTTCTTTATCTAGTCTCACTTGGAGTTTCTCACACAGCTAGGGTTGGAATGTATGAGTGTGGTGTGTCTTATGAGTCTGGCACAGTGGCAGGAGCTGTTGGAAGGCTGGGCTTTTCCAGAGCATAGGGAAAGCTGGACCTCTCTCTCTTGCTCCATGGAGTCCCTGGTCATCTCCTTTGGTGGGGACGGGGATTGGGGGAAGGGGGGCTAATGTGGGAAAATATTTTCTGCACCCACTAAATCAAACTTCTTCAGAAAGTTTTTCCTACCACTTCAGTTCACAGTTCTCTCAAGTTTCAAGTTTCTAATTGGCATCTAGCCTTCGTAATGGTCTTAATTCACGTAAATGTTTTGTGGACCTTCAAACCTTTCAGGTCTCCTTCTCCACCCTCACAGCCCTGAAATATATACATTTCTGGAGGAAGAGTTTGGATCCTAAATATCTAGTCTCTGTCTACCTCTCCCCCACCTGCCAGTACTTAACTGAGTGTTGTGCTTACATGAAGCCATCAATAAATAAATTATTGATTGGACTCTCCCCAGCCCAGACACACGTCTCTTAAAAATTATGAGTGCCCATCATTTGCTACGGGAGCTACTATGACATAAAACATAAAATAAAATAAATAAAAATTAAAAAACACTTTCAAGATTTTCCCCAACATCTCATTATAATACATGGCTTCACCAACAATCATGAAGTCTTTATAAATAGTTATAGAGATGTCATAAATCTATGAAAAGTTAAATATAGCATAAGATGTGGGGGAAAAAACAGTATAGGGCAACCATAGCAAAAATGACAACTCTTACAGGAATTGTACCATGCGGCTTCTGAGTTTCATATTGCATTTTAGCTTATCTGCCATTCTCTCCTTCTCACAAGAACACTCAAATATACACACACACACAAGCTAACTTTAGGTGCTGGTTGTCTCCACAGTCTTTAAAGGCATTAACCATATAAACAAACTTGCCAATGAAGCAGCCTAGATAATAAATTGCACTCGTTTTTTTTTTTTGTTTTTTTTTTTTAACCCTCAGTTGTAAACTGTGCAATTTGCTCTACTGAAAATCCAGATTTTAGTGATTCCGGATTGAACACCATAAAACTGCTTTTGTTGGCAGTAAAAATATTTTCACTACCTCAAGTCATCATAAACACCAAATGTAACTATTTTTCTTTCAATGCAGTGAGGCTGGGATACTCAGAATCATAACCTACCATGAAAAAAATTTATCAGCTGCCATAGCCTTTGACACGAATATTTCTATAGGTGATTGAGATGATGTATGTGGGTACTCAGAAATAAAGTGTAAGCAGAAATGAGCCATTTTACAGTATTTATTCTGTACAGGCTCCGAAATACTGAGGAAGGCAAGATCTGAGACAGGAAAATGGAAATAATGTGTCTTCTTTAATTTATATGTGAGGCTAAAGGGAAATGAACCCCTGCACTTTGGCAGTTGGAATTAAAAGAAGCATCTGAGGGGATTTTCATGCCGGCACACCTAGTCTCTCAAGTAATTTACATTTTGAGGATCAAGGGGCTTGATTAACCAATTTGAAGATTGTGTACCTCAGAGGTTCACTCAGGAAGAAGTATTCGAATAGAGTTTTAATCCCAAGGTGGACTGAGGGTTAGAAGTGGAACGAGAAGCAAAGGAAGGAATCTGACATTGGCTGAAGGCTACTATTTGCAAAGGCAGTATTGCCTCCCATACTGTCTAGCCAAGGCCCCTTGAGCAAATGAACTTTCAAACCTCAGTTTCCCCAAATGTAAAAATAGACAATGGTAGCTCCCTCCTTCTAGGTTTCTTGTGGGGATTGAATGACATAAAGCAGGTAAATCCCTCAGCACCCTGCCCAGCACATATTAAGGGTTTCAATAAACCTTATCGATGATTAGCACCGGCATTGATTTTCTCATGTAATCATCACATTAAAGGCCCACACAAGGTGGTATTATCTTCCCTTTACATCTAATGAAGCTAAGCCTCAACGAAGAGGCCAGAAAACTTCCCAAGGTCACACAGCTATGAAACAGTCCATCTGAAGGCAAAGCCCTTGCTTTTAGCTAGTCTACCCAACAGCCTCTGTGCGAGGAAGGCAGCGTTTTCCAGTCCACGTGAGATGAGTTAGTGTGGTCACATGCAGAGCATTTGAATAGGGTAAGGGGTATTAAAATTTCAACAACAGCAAGTGTTCAATAAATACTGTTTGAGGAAATGAAGAATTGGTTAGTGGGGCTGGGCTCCGGCACTTTCTGCTGCAATATAATGCTTTCAGCACACATTTAGCAACTAAGATGGCCAGCTCCGGTGTTCAAGGCGGGGTGCTGACCCCTGGGGAGCTGTAACGAGACGCTAGGAGGACGGCACATTAATAGCAGCTTGCTGGCTTCTTTGAGTGGCCACAACTCTCTGCCACAGACCGATAGTTCCTGTCGTTTCTGGGAGCGTCTGTTTACATGGTTAGCTATGCTTCCTTCCCCCAACCCAGATTCTAAATGATGGCACTGGGTCTAATGGCCTGTTACACTTTGCTAATTTACCTATTAATTTTGCAAATGGTCTGTTTCACGGAAGATAAACCTTACCCCTTGGAAACACGGCATTCTTCAGTGCAAGCTGGCTAGAAGGATTCCCAGGCCTCGTGCACAGAAAGAAAATGAATTGTCCAAGGTGGGATTTCATGACTTACTACCTCCCCAGTGGCCTCATTGTAGATAAAGCGATTACTCAGTCAATAAGGTCCGGTGATTAGTCAATCAGTAAATGTTAGTTGCCGAACATTTCGGAGGATTGTCTAGAGGGCTGTTTTCTGTTTCCATTTCTGTCATGAAATTCTAAATGCAGTACTTATATAAGCTAGTTTGTCTAAAATTCAGTAGGGGAGAGAATTTACAAGCAACAAAACCACAACTATTCCCTTGCTTCTGATGATTAAAAGAACAGAAAAATAAACTTTAGTAAAATTGGTCGAAGATATTTCGTGGGCTTCCTTGTTTAAAGAGCCCACGATGGATTAACTAAGCCATTTAAACTGCTGGCCTATACAGTATGCAGGGAAGAGGGGGACACAGTGGCACCTCAACATATTGTACTTGCATGTCAGCCCTGTACTTCTTACAGGGACTCCAGATAAATTAGATTAACCAGAAGAAACACCCAGATCATTGATTTCAGGTTTTGGAAATAGTTGATTTTACCCTAGAAAAGTGTTCTAAAGCTAAAATACTCTCAACGTACACACAACACCATCAACAACAACAAAAACAATGGAAACCTACAAAATCATGTTATATAACCGGGAACATTTTACCACCATGACTGTAGTTTCAATGCAAGTAAATATTTAGGTAATGATTGAAACGATTTGTTTCATTAAAGACCTAAAATGCTTGTATCCAGGTTGTTCGCATTCATTAGCCACCGCCAGTTTTTGTAGCTGGCAAGGAGGTGCAATTCATTCCAACCCAGCCCATACTGCACAAATTCAAAATGATAAAATCAGCACTTCTTCTGCAATGGCAGGGCAAGGACCTCGGTGAACTGACACTCCCTCTGCAACAATGAAATTACAGGCAAAACAACTAACATCAACCATTTCAGAACTCTGGCAATTAACCAAAGCCACGGAATGAACTGAAAATCACCTCTCCACGAGAAACTGCAGAAACTCTCTAAAATAACAGGGAACGTGATCTCCCCATTGCCCCCAACCCCCTCCCTCCAGACACTTGGGACATCTGGTAACTTCTGGAGCTTCATTAAATACGCCATCCTCAGAGCACGATCCACATTTTGTCCTAATTTGGGATTCCCTGGTAGGTCTGTTCTCAGAGTGTGTAGACTTTTTGCTTTAACTCAGAGTTCAACTGGGTTGGAGGTGGGGTTCCTAATCCCAGGTATTACCCAAATCATACAGGCAACATCTCAACTGCCTAAGGCTGTGAGCAAACAAGAACATGGCTGCGAATTTAAAAGGAGATTCAGACAACTAGGCAATCCAGGGAACTTTGAAAAGCTCAGGCATATTCCTGGGGAACTCAAAGGCTGTGCTCAAGTGCAAGTATATACACATCCCACAAAAGACCTGGGAAAGGAGAAGGAAACAGGGACTCAACTCTGGCTGGCCTTGAGGCTGTAAGTAAAAGCTAAGGCTGTTTTGTAAATTGTCTGAAGTTCAAAGGCATTCCTTCTCACATAGATCCCCTTGGCAAATGGGGAAGACCTACAGACAAGGCAAGGAAATCTTATCTTTGGGTGACTATTAAATTCTGTATGATGCCTAGCAATCCAGATTTAAAATAAAAACAGAACTTTAAAAGAAAAAAAAAAAACAGGCAGAGAAATTAGATGCTACATGCTACAGGAAATATAAAATATACAGAACCAGTCAAAGAAAGCCACTAATCACCAATGAGACAAACAAAACCAAAAAACGAAAGGAAGGAAGGAAGGAGGGAGGGAGGGAGAGAGGAAGGAAGGAAAGAAGGAAAGGAGAAAATAACCAACAAAAACAAACTTTGGGGAGTGGAAAAATCTGATACCAGAGTAATTATAATATATTATCTAAAATGTGGGGTTTTGAACAAAAAATTGTGAGACATGCAAAGAAAGTGGGAAGTTTATCATGTACACAGGAAAAACAAAAGCAGCCAACAGAAAATGCCCCTTAACAGGCCTAGATTTGGGAGTTAGTAGACATGAAGCTCCAGGAGCAGAGAATCCCCTGCTAAACAAGCCCTTTTCCGACCTGTGTCTGATAACCTGAATGATGAGAGTCAATCGTTTAGAAAATGCTTAAGGTTGTCTGCTGTGTGTGAGGATTTGTGCCAGGCAACAGGAAATCAGTGGGAAGCATGAAGTAATACGTGGCCTTGACAGAACTTTTACTTTTGTAGGGAGCCCAAGCCAGAAAAAGAGAATGAAAACATAGCATTGCAAGATGTGGTCGCAGAGGGTGATGTCGTTAGTGTTTCTGTAGAGAAAACTGCATTCTTAGGAGCCCAAGGAGACTTCCCAGAGTATATAAGCCCTAAGCCAACAATTTTTTTTTTCAATATAGGACTGAGAACCTCTGAATAAAATTAAGAGCTCACAATTTAACGGAATGATTTGCTTTTATTTCCTTTGCAAGAAATACAAATAAAACATATAAAGCATACAAAAGTAACTTCTTATCACCTATAATTCCATCACCAAAGAAAAGGAATGCTAAAATTCTTAGAAAATATTCTTTGAAAACAATTTAATTCATATGTAAATTTTATTATATACATGTTTACATGCATTTATGTGTGTATTTATGTAATGATAAGCATTTTATTGTATGTTTATCATTAAACATTGTCTCATTAAACTGCTCAATTCTAGAAACTCTATTATACCTTACTTTCCCCCTACCAACATATTGATTTTTTTCTTATATAATTAAGTAAAAAAAATATATCTTGTTTTAATAGTTTCAAATCTTGTGGGCAAAAAGAGCTGAGCTGACTCTCATACAAATAAGAAATGTGACAGGACCTTGAGGGAACCTGACTAGACATAATGCCCTTTTTTTTTAATCCAGATTCCCAGTTGAGGATCAGGTTATAATTTCCATTTCTCAAACCTTCAACGTTTGAGACTGTAGAAATCAGTGAATTTGTAGGGCTAAAAAGTGGATTGAGAGGGTGGTCCAGGTACAGAGCTTCAGGGAAATTGAACTGGTGGAGCAGGGCAACAGCTCTGTGCCCGGGGGAATGAGCAAAGCAATGCATTTTGCTTTGAACTCAACTGAAATAGTAAAACAAACACACACACACACACAATGGGGACCAAAAGCCAGAAACCAAGTCTCAAGATCCAGTTTTGTCTTGTGTTCCTCACGAATGATTTGGGATAGCTTCCTTAGTGTCAGTTTCCTAACAGTAAAGTTCCCGTCATGAGTCCCTCACAGGCCTGCTGTGAGGGTCACTATATGTGATGGAGTTTTGTAAACTTAGAAGTGCCTTGGAATAAAAACAGATGGGATGATAATGGCAGTGGCAATTATTTCAATAGCGATGGAAACCCAAGGAGGTGTGTCAAGCTATTTCTGTTAACAGAAGATAAGCATATGGGGTCCATGGCAGGTTTTTTCCCCTATGCACCATCAACTAACCCCACCCAGGAGTGATGAAGAGTCTTGACATGATCAGGTGAATTTCCTTTGCCCTCCTTTGCTAAGCAGAGGGTTCATTTTGTTATTATTTCTATTCTCTTTATTCCCACACTGGCAGTTCCAGCCAGTTCTCACGATAGGAGATGATGTTTAAGAAGGCTAAGCTTCATGGCCTGCAGTAGGTGCAAAATCCCCACTGCAGAGAAGTAGCTTCAGAATGGCAGGGAAGGACCTCTGAATATCTACTCCTTCGTAAAACTCACGAGAACAATGTAAAAAGTTGCCAAAATCAACTGTCTCAGAACTCTGAGAATTAACCAAAGGCTTGCAACCATCAGAGGATCCTTTATTCAAGAAAAAGTAAGTTGAGTCTTGGTAAGAAGGGTGAGGTTTATGGTGTTTTTACTTGTCTTGTTCCTATCCCCTTCCCCCAGCTCCATGGCAGCCTTGAAAACAGCCTCGTATTGATAGTTATCTATGAAAACCACCAGCCTAGCTGCCATTGGTGGGGGCAGAATGCGTCCATTTACTCCCCCAACAGCCCCGCCTCCAGAGGACTGTCAGTATTTGATCTGTCTGTTAGCTCCATGAAAAGTTTCATTCTCAGGACTTATTTTTCCTCGAACTGATTCAGAGCTCTTTCAGTGTGAACGTGCTAACCCCTGGGGTATTTGTCAAAAACAATAACTATGGTTTGATATTGCAGCTTCCTGAAGCAGTGATACCAACTGAGACTAACAAAGTGATATCCATAGAGGGCTTGGAAAGCTCCAGTCTGTTCCTGGAATCTAGAAGGCCAAACACCTATGCCCCAAAAGACCTAAGAAAGCCCAAATTCCTCTCCTATGGCTGTCTAGAGGATCTGTGCAAGCAGGAAGTGAAGGCTAAGGCAGAGTTGCAAACTGCCTGCATTGAAGACATCCCCCCACACATACACTCAGAGCCCCTCTGCAAATCCTGGAAGACTTATTGGTGCAAGGCCTTTAAGGAAAGCATTAGCTGCAAACAATGCTCATTGCACTGAAATTTCAGTAACCATACATCATAAGGAATACAGACTTTACAGAATTACTCCATTTGTGAATTATTGTTTGATCCCATAAGCTTACATCTAGGTATATACCCAAAAGAATTAAAAACATATATTTGCATAAAAGTTCATACATAAATGTTCATAGCAGTACTATTTGCAATAGTCAACAGATGGGAACAACCCATATATCCATCAATTGAGAAGCGGAAAAACAAAAATTTGATATATGCATACAATGGAACATTGATCAACAATAGGGAAGAAGGCAATACTGTACATACTACAGCATGGTTAGAGTTTGAAAACGTTTCCTTAAATAAAACAACATAGTCACAAAATACCACATACTGTCTACCTTCACTTACATAAAATATTTTAAATAGACAAATCCATAAAGGTAGAAAGTAGGTTAGTGTTTGCTTGGGATTGGGATTGTGGGCAGGGATTAGAAATGGTGAATGACTGTTCATATATAAGGAGTTTTGTTTTATGATGTCGAAAATGTTATAAAATTAGATTGTGGTGATGTTTGCAACTCTATGAATATACTAAAAAACACTGAAATTTACACTTTGAATGACTGAATTTTAAAATGTGTTAAATATATCTCAAAGTTTTTAAGAGTCAGACAATACTGAATTGAAATCTCTACTTTCCTCTTTGCAACTGTGTGATTATGGAAAAGTGGCTGACCTTCTTTGGGCCTCGCTTGATACCCTATAGAATTGGAAAAATAGTTTGTGTGATGATTAAATTATATAATGCCAATGGTATTCAATAAATAGATGCTTCTTTTATTATCCTGGGAGTTACTTTAGTGTGAATACAAGCAGGGCCCAAAAGATGAAGCTGCTGGGAATCTTAACATGTGCTCTCATATCTGTGGGTTTAAAGAAGCATAAATTAGTTGAAATATTTAGGAAATCCTCCTGAGAGCCAGAAAAGGACAATGCAACACAAAATACACTGACATTCTTTTATGACATTGTATAATGACTATCCTCATTAGGAATTGTGAATTCTTAATTCAGTTTGATTCACCTTCATCATCCATTACTGTCACCACCCCTACTTCAAACACCAAATTAAATCCACTATGGAAGTTCATTCTGAGCACATGCTCTTTGTTTAAGATGATACAGCACGTAAGACTGACTACTCAACTCTTAAGCTAAGACAATAGAGTTACTTTTATGAATAAGTTCGATAATGCTACTAATAGCTCCCATTTATATTATTGTATGAAAGGCTTACTAGCAGATGAAACCCTTCTCACAGTTTAAGCTATGAGTGGCCTCTCAGGAATGATCTGCTTTAATCTCTACAACACCCCCATTTTACAGATGAGGAAACCGGTTCAGAGAAGCCGTAAAACTGATGCAAGATCATTCAGCACATAATTCATGATATGGACCTGATGCTCCTTATGCTCATATTTTTTGAGTGAAAAATTGGGTCACATGGTCTAATATACTTATTTTAAATCAAGAGTGTGCCAGAAAGTCACAGAATGTGTGATTCTAGACCTATTATTAGCTTACCACCAGGAGCAGGCAGAACCTTTCTAAGTAT
>PVKH010037020.1:0-11455 GCA_004027955.1 Chaetophractus vellerosus | reverse complement strand
ACTTTATAAAGACTGACCAATCTTTGGTATATTTCAAAAGGCACACCTGTGGCTGACTAATACAGTAGTTGTGTTGTTTTGCATTTTTATGTGGACTCCTGAAAATTATATTCTTAAATTGAACCTATTGTGAAACTTTGATTTGATTAAAGGCCATTTGGCTAGGTTGCTCAAATAGGGCTTAGCCAAGGATGGATATTCATACTCTTTCTGGAGTTCTTTATAGTCAGGAGATTAAGCCACAGACACAGGAAAAGAGACTCAGTGACAGAGAGAAGCCTCCTGAATCTGAAATCAAGAAACCCAGGATAGAGAAAAGCCACAGATGGAGTAGGCAAAAATAGAACTAGCAGAGACACCCAGAGGCCAGGGCAGAGATGAGTGTATGCTGTCATTATGCTCAGGCATGTGTTTGATCACACATAGCTGAGCTCAAGTAGAAAGTGAGCCTGGAAGAGAAGGCAAGGACCACCAGAGCCTCCATCATGGCAGGAGTCCAGGATCACCAACAGATGATCTTCAGTTAAAGAGATTTTCTTGATGCCCTGATTTGGACATTTCACAGCCTCAGAACTTCAAGCCTTTTACCTAATAAATTTTCCATTTTAAAAACAAACTCATTACTAGTATATTGCATTGGAAGGCTTTAGGTAATTAAAACAGGAACTTTGCTCATACTTTGTTAACACTTTTTAGAGTCTCAATTTTAGATGGAAGTGGACCAATAATTAATTTTCCTTCCTTGCAACTATAATCTGGGAAAATTAATTAATGACATTTTGCTTTCTCCTTCTTGGGGAGATGTCTGAGTGGAAAAAGCCTACTTTTGAAAATATTGTAAATTTTTATAAACCCATTTGCACCTAATATTTCCTATATGGCTTACTTTAATTAATTCAGTTTTGTTCCAGTTGTATTCTGTTCCAACCAACTTCTGATGGGCATGAGTGAGGGTAGCCACAAGACCAATGAACACACCACCAGGAAAATGATTAGAAATGAGCTTTATTGGGACTTATGAATAGGAGAGACTTTTCAATGGTATCTGGTCAAAGAATGAAGTTAGTGCTCCACAAAGAGGTGAAAAAAGGAGGGGGAATATAAGGGGTCTCATGGTGAAGACATTCCATAGGGTATGAGAACAGAGTTTCTCCAAAAGTTACATGAGGTGCACAAATGGGGTGTTTGGTGATCTTATCACAAGAAGGGAGTATACAGCCTTGAGGTAATTAAAGTTTGTAGGATTAATTACAGTATTTCTTTTAGGGAGATCTGTTACATTTTAACTAGTGAGTGTCCAGTTTACACCAGTGGCTCTGTGCTTTTGGCTGTGTTTCATTTAATCCTGGTCCCTGGGCTCCAACAATCCACTCCCACAAAGCAGCCAGGGTTAACCACAGGACACACATTGTGTTCCCATTCCACAGCAACAGTATAACAGATGACAGAATAATAGTAAGAGGCCTCTAATAAAAGCTAGTAGACCTATGAAGACATGTCACCAGGGCCAGGAATGGGAATTAAACCAGTATGATAGAGGGGCCAGTAGCTAATTTAACAATGTGTGGTATGTGCTCTTGCATATCATATAGAGCTTGTGAAGAATGGGAGTGATCAGTAATAGCTCTATTGAACATTATTGCTTGACAGTGGAATTACATAATTTGGGGTGTAACTACGCCATATGACAGATTCCTTCTTGTTGTCCCATTTAGACATGGGCAACATGATCTAGGGCCAGATCTTTTGCCATAAAGTCTTGAGAGATTGTTGGGCAATGCACATAGCTTTGGGGAAGCACAGAAAAAGCTCATTGCTGGCTTTCTCACAGGACAGTGAATACAGATTGGTTTGACTTTTCTAAGGAGATACTAAAGAAAACATAGCAATATCTAAAACAAAGTGATAGTGACATAACTGGGTTCAAATTTCTTACAATAAACCAGCAATATTTGGGTCTGTGGCATATGGTAGTGGTGTTACTTAAAAGGTTGTTTCTGAGAAACAGAATTAAATAATTAAAAACATGAGTAACAACATTGTACTGTTATTGATATTATGTTATACTGTTATTTGATATTATGCAGAAAATATTATTAAATATTTTCTAGGAATTTTATACAATCTTTAAGTATTTATATGAACATTTTACTCATACAACTTTGATTAACAGGTTAAAAATTCCTTTCAATTTTAAAGCACTTTCTGTTCAACTTATAGCATATTAAGTGAACTTAAGAAAATTTGCCACATTAACAGAGAAAGTACAATATTTTAGTTTTGTATCATTATACTATTTGATATTAAAGCATTTACAACTTTATAGAGAGACCCATCAAGTCTTACTCAACTTTAACCACAAAAATTCCTTTTCTGTGAACCTTCTGCACTTTCTTTATCCTATTGGACTTTTCTAATTTGGACTCCAGAAGTATTCATTTACCAATATAAGTCCTTCTTTAATTTTTTTTGTTACATATCCCCTCCTTTCTGCTTGCTCTTGCTGTGTGTTCATTTTTTTGTTCTTCTATGTCTGCTTTCTCACTCCCTTTGTGGTGACACACCGAGTCAGTTCACCATGCAGGCAGCTTGCCCTGACCATGGGTGGCTCTACTCCATTCATGGGTGGCTCTGTTCCATTTGCTGGTGGCTTTGCTCCATTTTCAGGTGACTTGCCCTGCCTGTGGCAACATTGCCCTGCCTGTGGCAGCTTTTTTCCCTGCCCATGGTGGCTCTGCCCCACCAAGGTGGCTTGCCCTCTCAAGGTGGTCTGCCCATTCAGAGAGGTCCTTGGGAACTGAACCCAGGGCCTCCCATGTGGTGAACCATCACCCTATCCACTGGGCTACAGCCGGCCCCCTCAATTAAGTCTTTAGCAGATTATTTTCTTACAAACATTGTTTCATTGATAGGTGCCCTATTTAGCCCTTCTGCTTGTGCAGAATGTTTTATCCAAGGTTTAGCCTTCCTTTGCACAAGTGTTCTAACATGATTTAAAGATTTTTTTAATAGTTTCTATTTCAGAATCACTACCACTTTCTTATTTGTTCAGAGACAATGGTCACTATGGCGTAGGTGGAAGTCCAAAAATTCCTTTCTAGCTTAATGTTTCTTCCTAAGTGGCAGATTTCTTTGTTTTCCTTGAGACAAACTGCTGTAGCTAGCCATACAGCCCCTAGAAATGGCCAACCCAAATGCTGTGGCAGCATGCTTGCTATTTTTACTTAACTTCATAACCCTTTGTTCTTGCAGCACACTCTCTACTCCTATCAGCATTTTCAGGGCTTCCCCTTACTCATGCTGAGCTCCACAACAGCCAAACAAGTGGGAAACCCTGAATTCTCTTGAATGTCCCCACTCATCTGGTCCCCACTTGTTTTGGGGGGCAGCCACCTCTCCCCACATGGTCATTATAGGGAAGCTCAGGATTTCCCCTGTGGTTTTTCCCTTCCCATAGCTCATACCCACCACTGCTGGAGGTCCTTTGCTATCCTGGCTTGCTGCTCACCAATTGTTCCATCCCAACACCTGAATGGCATGAGCAGATGAGATTGCAAGACCAAAGAATGAACCAGGCAGATAAGCCCCTGGTTTACAGTCTGCCTGCAGAACCTGAACTTGTGCAACCCCACGGTCATGTGAAAGACCCTTACAAAATCTCAAATATTGACAGATATCTCCTGTTGATTCTGTTTCCTGAGAGAACCCTTACTAATACAGCTTGGTACCAGGGTGGTTCTTGAGGAACAGAGCCTTAAATATAGTATGTCTGAGGTGGTTCTGGGAGTTTTGTAACTTGGTCTCTATTCTAATTGGACTCAAGGGTACTAATGACTCCCTTTCCAATAAAGAAGAGGTTGCTAACAGTTCATGGCATGAGCTGACAATAGAGATATGCAAAATAGCATCATTGGATTCTCCTACTTCCATGCTTATATGAAGCAAGGATCTGGGTGAGAGTGTTTTCAACACCTTAACAAAATTTTGTGGAGTAAAAAAGTATAATGATGTTGGCTGGCTCCTCCTAGATACCCTGGATAGAGTTACAAAAGAAAGAGATGAGCTAAAGCCTTCAAATTTGAAACCTAACTGCTGCATAAATGATATAAAAGTTTCTCTGTGGGCCTTGAAAGAAAATCTTATCTTCTGTAGCCACAGACTAGAGATATCTGAGAATCAAACTCAGGCTCTCATTGTGCAGAATTAAAGAGGAAACTAAAATCTCAACCTTGCAGGGTTCCTGCAATTAAAGTGAAGGCATTGATTAGAAAGGAGTGGAACCCTGAAGAATGAGATGGATAGATATGGGATGATGATAATATTGGTGGGGCATTGGAGCCCTAAATTCTGCTAAGACTTTAAAAGATAAATCTATGATGGCCTGCACTGTGGAGACCATACATTGTCAACCTTGTATGATCTAGGCTCCCGCTTGCCCCAGGGAGTCTGGACCTCCTCCCAGTACTGAGGTAGGTACCAGCCAAACTCCAACATGCACTGGCCAACTTCAAGTCTGCCCTGAAGAATCTGCCTTCCAACCCTATGAAGAGATTAATCTTGTCTCACCAAAGGAAAATGCAAAGGAATGCCATGAGATCAGTAGCCTACAAAACATCACGAATCATTTTCCTCACCCACCCCCACCACCTCTCTTGTCTTTGAGACCTATTAGTAGACTAAAATCACAACAAGCCCCCAAAGGTGAAATACAGAGTTTGACCCATGAGGAAGTACACTTTACTCTGAAGGAACTGCATGAGTTTTCCAACTTATATAGAGAGAAATCAGGGGAATATTTGTGGGAATACTAAGGGTATGGGATAATGGTGGAAGGAATATTAAGTTACATCAGGCTGAATTTATTGATAGGGCTGACTAAGCAGAAATACTGGATTCAACACTGTAGCTCAAGGAATTAGAAAAGGCTCTAACAGTTTGTTTCAGTGGCTGACTGGAACAAGGACCAAAGGATGGCCAACCATGTCTGGGGTTGAGATGCCTTATTTGCCCTGGTATACAGTAGACAAGGGGATTCAAAAGCTTAGAGAGATAGGAATGATAGAATGGATTTACTATTTAAGATCTGCCCACCCACCCCAGGAATGTCCAGAGGACACACCTTTAACCAGGACTGTGAGGAATAAATTTGTAAGACTAATTCCATCTTCCCTGAAGAGCTCTGTGGTTGCTCTTCTCTGCAGTCCAGATATTATTATAGTGAGGGCTGTAATGGAATTGGAATCCTTAACCATTATGGGCATGAAAGGCTCTAGGTCTGGTAAAAGTCAAGTATGGGCAGGTAATCACCAAAAGCAAGGTGGGCATGGCTACTGCAATGAAAGGCAGATTCAAAGCACCACACAGAATTGTCTGAGTCACATGGACTTATGGCAATGGCTAATAGATCATGGGGTACCTAGAAGTGAAATACATGGGCAGTTTACTGAATTTCTTCCACATCTGCACTAGCAGAGGA
Source organism: Chaetophractus vellerosus (assembly GCA_004027955.1). Taxonomy (NCBI): domain Eukaryota; kingdom Metazoa; phylum Chordata; class Mammalia; order Cingulata; family Chlamyphoridae; genus Chaetophractus; species Chaetophractus vellerosus. Next base: position 5,979 of record PVKH010037020.1, on the reverse strand, counting down.
TTTCTAGTTTGAATGAACAAAATCCTAACTCAAATAACAGATGCAGAGAATCATGGCCCCTTAACAAATTCCCAGAGATGAGACAGTTTACAGACATAGAGCCCCTTGAATAAGAAGGCCATGTCCCCTTGGGGAAAGATCCTGTTAAACTGCCAAAAATTTCCACTGTTAATCTTCCACCCACCTTTCCACAGGGAGACCTATGGTCTTTTGCCAGAGTAACTGTGCATCAAGGAAAAGGAAATGATCAGACATTTTGGGGATTATTAGGCACTGGCTCAGAAGTGACATTAATTCCAGGAGAACCAAAACATCACTGGGGTCCATGAGTCAGAGTAAGGGATTATGGAGGTCAGATGATTAATGGAGTTTTAGCTCAGGTCCATCTCACAGTGGGTCCACTGGGTCTCCAGACCCATTCTGTGGTTATTTCCCCAGTTTCAGAATGCATAATTGAAATACACATACTCAGTAACTGTCCGAATCCCCACATTGGATCCTTGACTTGTGGGGTGAGGGATATTATGGTCGGAAAGGCCAAGTGGAAGTCTCTAGAATGGTCTCTGCCTATCAAAATAGGAAATCAAAGGCAATATCAGATTCCTGGAGGGATTGCAGGGATTAGTTCCACCATCAAGGATTTGAAGGATGCAGGGGTGTTGATTCACAGAACATCCCCCTTCAACTCTCCTCTTTGGGCTTTGCAGAAAACAGGTGGATCTCGGAGAATGACAGGAGATTATTGTAAACTTAACCAGGTGGTGACTCCAATTGCAGCTACTGTTCCAGATGGGCTTTCATTGCTTGAGCAAATCACCACTTCCCCTGGTACCTGTTATGCAGCTGTTGATCTGGTAAATGGTTTCTTCTCAATTACCATTAGTAAGGACCACTAGAAACAATTTGCTTTCAGCTGGCAAGGCCAGCAGAATACCTTCACAATCTTGCCTCAGGAGTATATCAACTCAACAGCCCTATGTCATAATACTGCCTGCAGGGACCTTGATTGTCTCTCCCTCTCATGAGACATCACACTGGTCCATTATATTGATAATATCAAGTTGTTAGCATCCACAGAGCAAGAAGTACAAAAGACTCTAGATTTATTGGTAGGCATTTGTGTGAGAGAAGATGGGAGATAAATTCAACAAAAATACAGGGTACTTCCACCTCAGAGAAATTTCTTGGTGTCAAGTGGTATGGGGCCTGTTGAGATATCCCTTCTAAAGTAAAGGATAAGCTGTTACACCTGGCCCTTCCTACAACCAGAAAAGAGGCACAACACTCAGTTGGCCTCTTCAGATTTTTGAAACAACACCTTCCACATTTAGGTGTGCTACTCCAGCCCATTTACTGAGTCCCCAGAAAAGCTGCTAATTTTGATTGTGGATTGGAACAAAAGGTGGCTCAATGACAGGTCCAGGCTGCTGTGCAAGCTGACTATGCCTTGGACCATATGATCCAGCAGATCCAATGGTGCTGGAAGTTTCAGTGACAAACAGATGTTCTCTGGAGGCTTTGACAGGTCCCTATAGGGGAACCACAATGTAGACAGCTCCAGCCATTGCTGAATGCAGAATCTGCCAGCAGCAGAGACCAACACTCAGCTCAATATGGCACCATTCCTAGAGGTGACCAGTCTGCTACCTGGTGACATGTTGACTACATTGGGGCACTTCCACCATGAAAGAGGCAGCAATTTGTTTTAACCTGAATAGACCCATACTTTGGATATGAGTTTGCATTTCTGGCAGTGAATGCTTCATCCAAAACTACCATCCGTGGACTTACCGAATGTCTCATCTACTGCCATGGCATCCCACACACCATTGGTTCTTATCAAGGAACCCATTTCACAGCAAATGATGTGTGGGAATTGGCACATGCCCATGGAATTCACTAGTCTTACCATGTTCCCCATCACCCTGAAACAGGTGAATTCATAGAATGGTGGAATGGCCTTTTGCAGACTTGAGTATAGTGCCAGCTAGAAGGCAATACCTTGCAGTGCTGGGGCAATGTTCTCCAGGAGGCTGTGTATGCTCTAAATCAGCATTCCCTCTGTTGCCCCATTTTTCCCACAATCAGAATTCATGGGTCCAGGAATCAATGGGGTGGAATTGGGAGTGACACCACTCACTATTACCCCTAGTGACCCACTGGGAAAATTCTTGCTTCCTGTCCCTGCAAACTTAAGTTCTGTTGGTCTACAGGTTTTAATCCCAAAAGGAGTAGTGCTGCCACCAAGAAACAGAGTGATGATTCCATTGAACTGGAAGTGAAGACTGCCCCCTGGCCACTTTGGGCTCCTCTTATCTGTGAATCAACAGGCAAAGAAGTGAATTACTGTACTTTCTGGGTTGATTGATCCTGACTATCAAGGGAAAATAGGACTATCTCTACATAACAGGGGTAAAGAACAGTTTGACTGGAATGCAGGAAATCCTCTAGGGCATCTCCTAGTACTGCCATGCCATGATTAATGTCAATGGAATATTTCAACAAACCAATTCAAGCAGGACTAACAATGGCCCAGAATTTTCAGGAATGAAAGTTTGGATCAACCCACCAGGCAAAGAACCATGGCCAGCTGAAGTGCTTGCTGAAGCTAATGGGAATATGAAATGGGTAGTGGAAGAAGATAGTGGTAAATATGAAGTCTGACCATGTGACCAGTTACAGAAAGGAGGACTGTAATAGTCATGAACACTTCTTCCTCGTTTCATTATGAGTATGATTGTATATGTATACAAAATGAATTTCCTTGTTTTCTTCCCCAACCTTTTCCCCTATCATATGAAAAGTTGTATTAATGTCATGTCATAATATTTAAAGATGTCAAGTTTATGAGTGAATATTGGGGCCAGCCATAGCCCAGTTGACAGGGCACCAGTACACCACATGGGAGGCCCAGGTTCAGATCCCAGGGGCCTCTCTGGGTGGACAGACCACCTTCAGAATGGCAAGCTGCCTTGGGTGGGGCAGAGCCACTATGGGCAGGGCAAAAATCCACCATGGGTGGGGCAAAGCAGCCACGGGCACGGCAAAGCCATCATGGACAGAACAAAGCCACCACAGGCAGGGCAAGCCACCTGGGAACGGAAGCAAAAAGCCACCCACAAATGGAGCAGAGCTGCCTGTGCAGTGAGCTGACTCGGCACATTGCCACAATGGGGAGAGACAGAGCAGACACAGAAGAACACAAAAATGAACACAGCAAGAGCAAGCAGAAAGGGGGGGGGATATGTAACATAAAAAAGAGTGAATATTACCCAAGGACTTGCACCCTAGTCTGTGGGGAATTACTGTTTTTCTGATTGTATGTGGGGTAGTTGAACAATGTTAGATGGAAATATATATGTGTGCTTGTCTGTTATTGTTTTTACTTAGAGACTAGTATGGCTTAGGGTAATGTGTATGGTTACCAAGTTAACAAGTGGTAGACTGGGATGGTTAGGCTAATGTGTTCAACTTGGCCAGGTAATTGTGTCCAGGTGTTTGGTCCAGCAAGCACAGGGCTAATTTTAATACAAGAACATCTATGGACTTTGATCATCAGTGAGTTTACTGTGAGAATGGCTGATTACATCTGCATCAATCAGGGATGCAGCATTGGGTGGTGATTTTATCCAATAAGTTCACTGCCTTAAAAGGGGAAATGATTTCAACATTCAGAGAGAATTTCACAGCTTGTCTTTGGACAGCCAACTTCTCCCATAAACTCATGAAGGACCTTTTATTAGACTTTCACCAGAACCTTGGGTTTGTAGCCTGCCAGCAGAACCTGGACTTGTGCATCCCCATGGTCATGTGAGAGACTCTTATAAAATCTCATAATATTGACAGATATCTCCTGTTGATTCTGTTTCACCAGAGAACCCTGACTAATGCACAGGGAAGCTCAATAAGATTAAGTACTGATTACTCATCTGAAACAAGGGAGACAAAAAAGCAGTGGTATGACATAGTTAAAGTGCTAAAAGAAAAATCTCCCAGCTAATAATTCTTTACCCAGCAAAGCTGGCATACAAAAATAAGGAAGAGTTCAAAATAGTCATAGGTAAACAGAAATTAAATGAGTTTGTCAATAAAAAGCTTACTTCAAGAAATAGTAAAGGGAATTTTGTAGGTTGAAAGGGAAAAACAGGAATGTAAGAGTTGAAGGAGAGTGTAAGAATAACTAAAAGTTAAAAAGAGAAATAAAAATGATGTAAGGCGTACATAAGCCTAAAGAAAATATGGCTAATATAAGTAATTCCTTAACAGTAATAACGTTGAATGTTAATGAATTAAATGTTCCAATCAAGAGATACAGATTGGCAGAATATATCAGGAAATATGACCCATCTATATGATGTCTGCAAGAAAATCACTTTAGAACTGGGGATTCAAGGTTGCTGAAAGTGAATGGTTGGAAGACAATTTTACATGCCAAGAATTATGAAAAAATGGTGGGAGAAGCTATACTAATACCAGGCAAATTAGGCTTTAAATGCAAAGCTATTGTTAGAGACAAAGAAGGCTAACATATATTAATAAAAGTGGTAACCTATCAAGAAGAAAAAAACAGTCATAAACATTTATTCACCTAACCATAGTGCCTCAAAATACATGAAGAAAACATTGGAAAAACTAAGTGGAGAAATAGATATCTCTACAATTGTATTGGGGGAATTTAATACACCATTATCACCATTAGACAGAATATGTTGAGAGAATCAATAAAGAAACAAAGACCTTAAATAATACATTACAGGATCTACACCTAATAGATATATACAGAATATTACTGTACAGATAAGTGGACTCACCCAGGACACTTGGCAGTGAGCTGATGATGGACGATGGCCATCCCAGGGAATGGAGAGAGTCTGCACCTGCAGGCAGGATAATCCCATCCATTTTATCCATGGGATTAACCCAAAACATTTCAGTAAACATGAGCTCTTTGTTTTATGTTGTACATCTTATTTATTGAGTTCATGTAAAATCATAATCTGCTGTGTGTGTGCATGTGTGTGTATGTACTCAGGTGATAAATTTAATTGTCCCACTCATTTTTAAAGATCTATTGATTGGATGATAATGGATTAAATATGGCTACTGTGGTTCACTGTTATTTTTCTTTTTTAAATTTAGTTTTAAAGATTTAAATTACAGAAAAGTTACATCAAAAATAAAAGGGATTCTCAAATATTTAGGAATAAACTTAACCAAGGATGTAAAACACTTGTATTCAGAAAACAATAATACATTTCTTAAAGAAATAAAAACAAAGACTAAAATAATTGTAAGAACATGCCATGCTCATGGATTGAAAGTCTAAACATCATTAAGATGTCAATTCTACATGAGCTGATGCAGATTCAATGCAATCCCAATAAAAATCCCACAGCATTTTTAAAACAAATGGAAAACCAGTTATTAAATTTATTTTGAAAGGTAAGGGTCCCTGAATAGCCAGAAAAGGAAAAGCAAAATTGGATGACTCTCATTTCCAGATTTTAATCATATTAACTATCTACAGTGCTAACAACAGCATGGTACTGGCCAAAATATGGACACATAGAAAAATAGAACCAAATTGATGCTTCAGAAACAAACCATCACATCTATGGTCAAGCAATTTTTGACAAGGCTGTGCAACTGCACTCAGCTGTGGCAAAAAAGCCTATTCAACAAATGGTGTTGGGAGAACAAAATATCCATAGCCAAAAGAAATAAAAGGACCCATATATCACACCTTATACAAAAATTAACTCAAAAATTCCCCAATAAAAATGTAGTAAAACCTCTTCAAGATCTAGTGCTAGGTGTTAGATTCTTAAACCTTACACCAAAAGCATGCACAATGAAAGAAAACACATATAAATATGACCTATTCAAACACTTTTGTGATTCAAAGGACTTTGCCAAGCAAGTAAATAAGGCAGCTCACTCAATGGGAGAAAATATTTAGAAACCACATAACTGATTACA
>PVKH010037019.1:0-11512 GCA_004027955.1 Chaetophractus vellerosus | reverse complement strand
TGGGCCCAGGTGGGGCACAGTGGACTCCGGGTTACCGGTGCCAGCCCCACTCAGGACATCCAGAGGTTGGAAAGAGGACACCAGAAGGCACAGTCTTGCGTTTCCGATGCCGGTTTATCCGGTCCTCCGGCATGTTTGGCAGAGAGGTGAGCATCTCAGCTCCGGTGCCTCGTTTCCATCAGTCCCAGACACCAAGACCTTGCAAAGGCTCTTGGCTAAGGCTGCTGGTGACATGGAAGGGAAGTTAGGGGCCGAGGAGCCAGGTAAGATCCTGGCCCAGAGCGGAAGAGTTGGGAGGGGTGGCGTGGGGAGGGGGATTTGGGTGGGTTGGAGAGAGAAGGAACAGTGTGGTTGTTTTGTTGCTGCTGTCACTTTCAAACGGTTGCCCACTCCCTCTTCCCCATTTGAACATCCTGCCTATCAGCGTGTTTCTGTTAGAAGGCTAAACGGTGTTGTGTTTGATGCCTGTCAGGAGTTATTTCCAACTAAGTTCACAGGTGTTAAGTCTAGACCTACCGCCCCTCCTCCTTCCCGCCCTGCAGGTCCACCCCAACTCCCTCCCACCAGCAAACTGTTCCTGAGTAGTTCCCATGGCTTTGGAAGGAATGGCAAGAAAATAATATGGACTGTGTGCTTGCGTGGCATACCCCCCGCCCCCGTCCAATATGTTATCAGAGGAAAATCAAACCACTGTGGATGTTTGATAGGGTGCCCCTTTAACAGTCTTTATAGTGATTACAGTTATTTTCCAATGTTTATTTATTTTCTTCACATTAACCCCAAACATTGTATTTATCTGTCGCTACAAAAATTTATCTATTCTAAAGGATTCTTTTAGACTCACATATACACAGCAAAATACGGTGTGATCATGTTTAATATCTGTCTGTCTTACTGATTCAGTGGCCTGGCATCTGCCAATTCAAGTACATAACCACAATACCATATGCCCATGGACAAAATAGAAGAAAAGGAGAAATGTTAATGTTTTTTTTCATGGACAAGAGTGCCCTGAAACACCAGATTTTACTACTGCTCAAAGGATTTTTAAGGGCTTCAGTCAAAGTGAATAAAATATACAGAACAAAATTACAGTTCTATCCGATGTATTCAAAAAGAATACAATACCTGGGCCCTCGGAGTTGACTAGTTATTGAGGAAAAATTAAAATGCTCTCACTACATGGAAAACATTTTGATTAAATATAGTCAATAAGAAATAGCACACATTTTGATGCCCTGAGAAAGCGAGAATTTTCTGCTTGCCTCATTTGGTTTTTAGCTCCTTCATTAGAGTAGCATCCTTCAGAAATGAGCACCTTGCAGATAGATGTTGGTATGTAATGACTAAACACCATATTTTTTTAAATACAGAGGCTTGGTGACAGTCCAAAAACATAAATGTTTTAAATCATTACCAACCATCTGTTCTCTCCCACTCACTTAAAACGCAGTGTTTTATTTTCACAGGTTTCAAAACATACATACCCATTTCATACATTTCCATGAACATCCTGAAAGCTGTTATGGTATCTGATGTTGACCCAAGCTTAGCAACTGTTGTGTTTGGCTTATTGCACTATAAGCTCCTTTTAAAAAAAATCAATAAAAGAAGAAATCAGAAAAATTTTAAGAACATTTGGCCAAGGCTGGTATGGACTACAGGACAATGAGAGAATTGGAGTGAAATCTGATTTCTTTTTTTATGTTCCCTCTACCTTTTTGTTACCAGTGAGAAGCTGAGAATTAGTGCAGCTGTAAAGGGTCATTCTTTCCCTTTCCCCCTGGTCACAAGGGCAGCATTTGGTGCTCTGAAGCAGGGCTTGTGTGACTCCAACAAGTTAGTGTGGTTTCCAGAAGAATGCAACATCTTCCCAGGAAGAACTTATTCAGTGGGAGTCTTACTTAATATGTTAGACAGAACTAAGAAATATCCACTGTTTCCCATATCCATCTATATAGTGTTCTTTATATTGGTGATGAGGATTTGGATGAGTTCACATGTAATCAGCAGATAGAATCCCACCCTTCATTTTGTTCATATCATCATTAAAGCAAGATTTGAGATTTTGAGCCACCCAGAGAATGATTTCCCATTTAAAGAAAATTTCCTATAACTAGAACTGCAATGTTAAAATATTTTTATTCGCTCAAATTTAAGTAGCATAATATATATGTTGTTCCTTCAGAGCAGCAAGAATTTCAAGGAAACCCATTTTATTCGAATCTGGGTGCAATGTCCCAAGTGCTTTTATATTTCTTGAGGAGAAAAATACTGGCGATCTCGCTCACATACTTAGAGAATATCAAAAACCAAGGAAAGTTGAGGCTTCTGCCTTATGACTTTCTACACTGCTCTAATGGTACCTTCTTACCTTGAAAGCCTTAAGACTCTCTCAAATTTACTGCCAGGATATCACTGAAAACAATGTACCCAAGTTATAGATAATGTTGAAAGTAAAGTTGCCTTTGAAAATATTGTCTATTTTAGACCTTTTGGCTATTACATAAGAATGTGTTACATCTTATTTTTCTGCATACTAAATATGAATTATTGAGGGAAAACAGTTTCACCATGTATAGTAAGCACTCTGAATTATTCATGTTAATGAGAGGAATAGAGGAAAAGATAATCCAAAATCATGGTTATTTAAAAAGTCATTTGTGTTTGTCTTTGGAATGTATTATTACATGTTTGATTTGAAAAAGCTTTTCATTGTTATTGTGGGCAAGATGGCTTTCCACTTATTTTCTTTTGTTTAGGTTAATTTTTAAATACCTCAAACACCAGCACTGATTTATAGTGAGGGGGGCAGATGGGCAATCTGCCCAGAAATGAGCTCCATGACAAAAATAAGCAAACCTGGTATGAAAACTTTGCAATAGATTTTATAAAATTCACAGAAAGATAATTATGACTTGCTCGATGAAATGAATCTGTGTTAAGAAGTAGACATGTTCCTAGAAAAAAATAAGTCCTTCAATCACAATTTGAGCAATTCAAGCCACTTTATATGTAATGAGGTGAAAAATATGTGTAATAAAAAGATAATGCATGCTCCTGAAAACCAAAAAGGGACATACTAATTTATAATTCTAATAAGACAATTTTTCAGTGTGACATTTTCCTAAAGCATACCCATGTGTATGTATTATGGTGACATTCCCAAGTTGTATATATGTGCAGGTCTTTCCAAAAGAAGAAACATCCAGAAGCCATCTGAATATAAAGGGTTAGTTCCATTTGATCTCTGCACCTATGCTCCTAATCAGAACACATTTCAACAAAGAACCTCTCAAGTATCTATTGTTACCTTGGACCTGGTTAGATAAAATAGTTTAGGTTTGGCAAGACTGCCAATTTAACAGATTTCTATTATGTGTTTCAAGAGCTCTGAGGAAAAATTGGTTGTGAGAAAATAGTTGACTTGAACAAAAAGTTGATTCACCCCCTAGCACTTGCTACTCAACACCTTGTCTATAGTTAGTGTTTAGTTGCATCTAGATTTTATTGGATTACTAGTTCTTTGGACTATTAGAAAAATTTAGAAAACCTCCACAGAGAACTGCCAAAATATATCATTAGAAAAGCAGGTAAGGGCATGTATATTTCAAGAATTCACAGCAAAAAGTAAAACTGTAACTCACAGAAGTGAGGAGCATGGAAATAAAATAGGAGCTATCCCTTTCATGTATGGACCATGCCCTCATAATGAAGATGCTCTTGACTTGAAGTGTTGAGCACACTTTTTTTTTTTGAGGGAATATTTCCCCTTTCTATGGGGTATGGTATTTTTTAAAAGACTGACTAGAGTGAGTATTTTAAAAGAAATATTGTGGATCGAAATTTAATTGAGACCCACAGGATATATTTTATATACATTTATTAGAGAAAGCAGTTTCTTCTGAACAATGCCTAAGCCTTAGAATCAAAATTATACATTTTTTAAAATAGAGCTGGAAAGGACGTTAAAAGTAATTTATTCCAGTGCTCATATTTTACAGTTAAGGAAATTAGGGCTCTTAGGGATCATGGTGAACTGTGAAAGGTCACACTGGTAGTTGCAGAGCAGAAACTAGAAATCAGATTTTGCGACACCTTATCCAGCTGCTTTTTAGGAGGTTGGGGAGTTAGATAGGGGAGTTAACTGTTTCTGGCTACCCTCGTATCAATTAGTAAACTATAGTCATGAAAGTAATTGAAATGGTGTGGAGGTAAACCAGGTTTGTGATTTTCTCTCTTCCATTGTGCACTGAATACTCAGCAGAAACCAGACAGTGGTTCTCAATCCTTGTAATTTCAATGGTGGCCTCTTTTTTTGTAACAAATATTTTGAGTCACCCCCTTAGTATCTGAAAATGTAATTCATAAATAATATAGTAACCAAATGTGTGTGTGTAATTAAAGTAAGCAATGAAAGAAAAGTAATTTGTAATAAAATAATGTATATTTCACTATATATTAATGTTTAGAGATGACTTCACAAAAACACATCGTAAAGCAGTCAGCTACTTGCAAATATGTAATGAACACATTTGGATTTAAGAGAAATAAAACACCAGAAGCCATTCTGTACAGGAAGTACAGGAAAATGAAAGAGCAAAGGTAGACTCAAACTAGTATAATTAAAAACCAGATTTTATTTGTATATGATAAGAGAAAGAGGGAAATGATAGTAATTGTCATAGGGAGAACATGCCAAGTCAAATTATACATTGTTGGAGTGGGGAAAATGTGGAAGTATGATATTTTTGCATATGAGAGAGTAAATATTATTAATATACTCCCACCAAAATTCCAAAACTACTTTTTGGAACATTTTTGTGTTGCTGCTAATGTAAACTCTATTTCAAGGGAATCTGCAGATTACCCACCATATCATCATTAATTACAGATAAAATACATCCAAAGTCAAAATTATTGATTCAGTGCCAATACTGGGGTTTTGTTTGTTTGTCTATTTTTTGTTTTTAGGTTATTTTCTAACAATAATATAGCCTATGAATTCTAGAGTTAGGAGACAGACTACATGAAGTGATTAAATGATTCCTCATTTCAACATAATATTTTAATTCTATTTAAGCTCTCTTTACCACCACAATCTTATTGTAAATCGCTGGGTGTTTGGTGGAAATTCTTACAAAGTGCTTAGTTATGATTAGATGTCAAATTCTATAGGTTGATATTTGTCATAGTTTTAGTTCCGTAATAAATGTGCATATTGTATGGGATTTGGAAAAAAAATCATCATTGTGTGGGGTTGTCCCGGTCATGGACAGAAATCCAACAAGCTTGTCCCCCCACCACTAAAAGCCAACAACACCCCTCAATATTTGTGGCAATCTAAAGCATAACCAACCCTTTCCAAAATACTCCCTAGGGGGCAGTACTGGCCCTGATAAGAGCCATGAGGCTAGGTAAACAAAAAAATTTTATAGCCATGGGTTATTTTCATACTCCCACCCATCTATTCATACTTTTTAAAAAATTTTATTTATTTATTTTAGGAGGTAATAGGGATTGAACCCAGAACCTTGTACATGGGAAGCAGGCACTTAGACCACTGAGCTATACCTGCTCACTCCATACTTCTTTTAAGTGGGACTTCCTAGTTGTCCACTGATCTCTTGCCCTTCAACGTACCAGGATTACCGACTTCACTGCCATCAAGCTCAAACTTGTGCTCTGATCTTTTCTGACACATTCACCTTAAAAGTATTTGCCTCTTCTGATCCTTATTTCCCTTAGGAATTCGTCTTTTATGGGTGACCATGAATGGTGACAAACTAAGGTGCTAGTTGGCTAATATTTTAGTTCTCCCACACCTTATCCTTATTTAAATGCATCTCTCCAGAAAGCCTTAAGAGAACGTCCATATAGAGACATTATATATATGCATGTATAAGTGTGTATGTACATATTTTATGTATGTACATGTATGTGTACTATATGTACACACACACAATCTCAGGCATTGAAACATAGGAGAGGAGGTATTATTTTTAGTTGCATTTTTCATGCCCTTAAACCATACTTAGGCCAACAAAGAATTGCACTGGATCACTGTAGCAAATTGATATTGTTTATGAATTCCAAAAAGAGATATTGGATTATGTTTGTGAACTGGTCTGTCCCTCTAGGCATATTGTACTATATTGGCTCAGAGGTTTCACTTTTACTTAATTAAATAATGACTAAGGCTTTGATTTGGCCACCTCAGTAAGATGTTGAGTCCCCACCCCTTGGTGGGCGGGGACTCAGAGAAACTGCACCACAGAGAAGGGAGTTTGGAGTTTTGAGCTGTTCAGGAAGTAAGCACACAGAGAGCTTGGTCCTGAGGCAGAGGCCCTGGGAAGCGAGATGAGCTGTTCGCATGATGGTCTACAGCTGACCTTGTGGAGAAAACAGAGCAGCTGAGCCTGGGTAGAAACAAGCCCCAGGAGAGAGACAAGACTTATCCCAGCCTGCAGCTGATATTGGAAGAAACTAGGACTATGGAGCCTTAGGAGGAAGAGGAAGGCTAAACATCGGTAGCCATCTTGCTCCAACACTTCACAACAGGCTTTGGTGAGGGAAGTAATTTATGCTTTATGGCCTGTTAACTGTAAGCTTCTACCCCAAATAAATACCTTTTATAAAACCCTACTGATTTCTGGTATTTTGCATCAGCACCCCTTTGGCTGACTAATACAATCAGTATTCGAAGTTGCACCATGAAACATAGTGCTATGAAGTATTCTCATGGCAGAGGCCAAAAATCTCTTACCAACCCAAATAAACTGTTGTCTTAAAATTTTGCTATATTGCTTAAAATATATGTGCCCATTGCTAGCATATGGGAATTGGTGGGGAGGAGGACATAGACACTTAGGTTGTCTGTTTTTGAAATATTTCTCTATGCACTGTTGACATTCAAAGAGCAAACCAACATCTCTGCTCTTTGCAAAATATGTAGTGTTTGCAAAGAGAGCAGGGAGTTTTCACAAATTACTTATATACACAACATGCAAGAGAGTAGGATCTTAAAAGCAAGGAGGGAATTGAGAATGAAATAAAATTTTCTTATTTTTAAATTCTGTCTAATAGGCCAAAATGTAAGACCTGATCTTGAGAATTAAGAAATAATGTGAAGTGTCATTTCAGTATTAGGTACAGCAAGCATCTTGAAATTCCCAAATTGTAAGACTTTTTTTTTTTTTCCTTACCACTCAAGGTCCATTTTAGATATCTTTTAGAACACGTGTATCATAGTCTTTTTAAAGAAAGAAGCTTTCTAATGTAAACTCTCAACACTCAAGATTGAAGCCAAACTGTCTTTTTTTCTGTGAATAACCAATTTCCTTGACACAATCACAAGATTCTCTATGTAGGAAGGCATGTTTTACCCAATCAAGAGAGGCACCTTTTCCTCCAAAGGGATGCAGCAATTGTACAGAACACAATTTGATCCATGATTGTTTTGCTGTATATTGTTCATTCTTACTGGCAGGTTATTGGTCAGTTGAATGGCCCAACATTCAACCTCAGACTGACCCCTAACTTTTATTTGGTCTACTTTTGTTATAATTTCTAATAAGAGTATAGTAGTGCAATGGGAATTGAGAGAAGATGAAATTGAGGTTGTTGGATTGGAGAGATGATAAGGAAAATAAGGAGCTTCTTTCATTTGAGTAGCACAAAGATCTATATAGGCAGTGAAATTTTATTGGACAATCTCCTGTTTCTTTTTATACTTTTTATTCTTATACGGAATGGAGGAAAATATTGTGAAAGTAAAGATCTCTTTCCTCTTTGTCTTGTTAACACTACTGTATAAGAGAAAGCTTTCTTTGTCAGAATAAACAGATATGACCCAATACAGTTACCATGCTCATTGTGCCTATTATGATAGCAATTCAATACTACCTTAAACTGATACCAAAAACGCTGAATAATGTTGTTAAGAAAAGAAAAATTTACCCAGCTGACACGGTGAAGAAATTTCAGAAGCCTCTATTTGATATATGTGAAAAGGGAAAACCAAATAAAACTCTTGTCAAGCCAAGGGAAAAATAAGTTTTAACTTACTTTCCACTACTTAAGCAAGCAGCCCAAACTTCCACTTAGCTTTGTGGTCATTTTTATTGTTTTCTTTTTTATTACAGAGAGAATTAGAGATGTAACCTACAATGACAGCTTATTTTAATTAAATGCAATATATGAAGATGCAGGTGAAACGGTGATGTTGATTTTGAACTTTAAAAAAGAAATTTCAAAGTTAAAATGAAGGCTTGATTTGTTTTAGAAACATCTCTAAACAAATTAGGTTTTTCAACAGCATTTTTTTGAGTGGTAGATTAGAATGAGAGTGATTTATTTTCCCCGAAAAGATCATTTTTCTTAATGTATTAAAAATTGATAAGATGTTAGTGACATTTTGAACTAAAAGCAGTAACTACCATTTACCTTCTAATATATGCTCTATATTTTCAATTAAGAATTGGTAATATCAGAGAATGAGATTCTATTACTTGAACAGGTTTGGCATATGTACTTGAATACACCGGTATTGTCTACCATTTGTTTGTGCTTGGGACCCAAGTTATACCAGTTTTAATTTTTTTTTAAGGAGGTACTTAGGATTGAACCCAAGACCTCCTAAATGGGAAGCAGGCGCTCAACCACTGAGGTACCCCCACTCCCCAAACGGGTTGTGAATAGGATTTGGGAAATTGGTGCTTAGCCTGGGAGCTAGTCTTTTTTCTTTTTCTTCTTTTAGAAGGTACCAGGGACCACGTACATGCAAAGCAGGTACTCAACCACTGAGCTACACCTGCCTACACTAAACATTTTTCATATTGATCCTGTATCTGCTTCAACCAATATATACAACAGTTGCTAAAATATCTAGCAGTCTTTTTTTTTTCTTTTTTCAGACTTCACAGATTAGGGAATTGTAACAGCATTTAGGATAGGAATGGTTTTCGAAATTACTGAACTCCCAAGTACCAGAGATTCTTCATCAACTACCTCAGAACTTTGAGTCACTTTGCATTTTACCAGAATACACACACAAGGTACTACCCAATAAGAATAACTTGAAATTATTGGCATAAGCTTAATGCAGAGCACTCTAGTAAATTATAAACTACATCTCAGAAAGTTCCTCTAAGCTCCTCACCTGTAAATCCAGGTATATACCTGGCATTTCTTAGTCAAACAGAACATGTCAAAATCAAATTCATGGTCTCTGCCAATCTCACCCCAGACCCCCTGGGGTCCCCAGCTCCCAATCTGGGTTTTATCCTCGACATTCCCTTTCCTTCAAGCCCCACATGGTCTTCACCAAGTCATTGATTTTACCTCCAAAATACATAACAAATCTGCTTTATGGTGCCATCACCCAGGTCTAAGCTTTCACCATCCCTTGCAGAGATAACGGAGTAACTTCCTAACTGGCCTCTTGGCATCCATTATTGATCCCTCTAAATCCATCCTGCGATAGAGTGCCCTATTCAAAATGCAAACACGGTAACCATCATCCTTCTGACTACATTCGCCACACAAATGCAGTAACATTACTTTAAGATAAAGACCAAAACTGTGACCTGATCTTTGGAAGCCTGGCCTGACCTTGCTCTCCACATTGCCTGGCTTACTCTTAACGATGACTTCAGATTTCAACTCAAAAGTCACTTCCTCAAATGAGCTATCTCTTCCCCCTAGATTGAGCCAAATCCCTTTATGATCTGTATATACACGTGTGTGTATACATACCCTTCATTGCACTTAGAAGAGTTGTAAACTCACATTTATTCATGTAATTATAATGACTAAGGTGGAGACCTGTTTCTTTTTTGTGGTCCTTCTTTTTCTAGCAGCTACTGCAGTGACTTCTCAGAAAGGGAGTGTAATATTTGTTGCTTGAATGCTGACTGCATGAACATCCTTATCTTTAACCCTACATGCGCACATGCTTGTACATACACTACACATATACACTCATACCCGCCCTCACACTCTAATGAAATGAGTAATAAATAAAAAATTGCAAGTTGTGAGGGTCCCCTCTTTTCTTTGTAATCTCCCCAAATATCACACTTGTTCTTCGTCTGTCTCTCAAATCAACAATTTAGAGTTGGTTTGAGTGATGCTACATTTCCTTGGAAAGTTAAGACTGGTCTGTTGCATTTCTTACCAAAAGAAGGAAGGAAGGGGAGGGAAGGGAAGGGAAGAGGAGAGGAGGGCAGGGGAGGGCAGGGCAGGGCCCAAACATCTCTTTATATTATTTCTTTCTGAACTTTGAAATCCCTTGATAATTTCAGGAATTTTTAAAGGCTTTGTTTTATGTGGATATTATGCTTGTGCTCTTTGTACACATTTTGGCAATAAACGATGTAAGATTTTACCATACTGAGGGAAAGAAAAAAAGAAAATCCTTTGAAGTTTACCTATCCATATGGCCCCCATATGTGAATAAAGAACAAAAATTAAAATAAGAAGAAAGATAAGAAATTGAAAGAGTAACATAAAAGTCTGTTATAAACTAAAGGTTCATATCTTTAAAAATTGTACAAAGCCTTCAAACTGGAGCTAAAAATCTTAAGGAAGAGACCTACCATATAGGCTGACACTTACATGTTGTAGGTGCTGTTCTAACATCTGTGCCTAAATTAAAATTGCTGACTTTAACTTGAGTTCGGTTAGCCTGTATTTTAGTTAAAGCCTTTGTGCTTTAACTAGTTTAGAGGAGAGTCTAGTAAGCCTGGGATATCTTGTGCCAGAAAGCAAGGAATTACCCCAAAATTCATGAGAACACATCAAAAGCACATAAAAGTCAGCTTTACGGGACTCCCATTGGTCAAATCTGGTATAAAATTTAAATGTAAAAAGTAATATCGACAGCAGTGGGATAGAGCATATTACATAAAAAGAGAATCCATGAGCCTAAGTGTGTACGTGCAGGTTGGAGACTGGGTAGAAGGAAAAGCTCTGTATCAGTGAAGAATGCAAGCTAATAATTAAAGACATGATAGAATTATAAACCACCATTGCAAGAATAATCAAGGGATGATCAGCCATTGGCTGAATTATTGATGGAGACAGGATGTTCACACAGCCTCTGAGTGTCATCCCATGGGATACTTACTAATTACAAGGAGAAAAGTACCATTTTCAGAAGGAATTTGGTAGACACCAACTTAATGAAGTGATCAAACCTAACATCACCATGGTGGGACAAACATGATGTGCCTCTTGGATGTGATACACTAAGAAGGAGAGAAAACCACCTCTGGAGTATTCTGTTAAAATGTTTATCCTGAATCTAATCATGAGGGAACAAAACCAAATTTCAAGACTGTCAGTGTCATAAAAAGAAGAAGAGGGGGCCAGCTGTAGCCCAGTGGATAGGGCGCCGGTTCACCACATGGGAGGCCCCAGGTTCGGTCCCCGGGGCCTCTCCGGGGGGGCAGACGGCCTTGAGAAGGCAAAGCTGCCGTGGGCAGGGCAGAGCCTCTGTGGGCAGGGCAAA
>PVKH010037018.1:0-11508 GCA_004027955.1 Chaetophractus vellerosus | reverse complement strand
AGAGAGATGTCAGCTTGCCCTCTCTTCAATTATTCTATTCAATTATTTCCACTACACATGGAGTCCAAGGCTCCGGTGCACTAACATTAAGAGCTTAACTATGGGGTGGGGGGATGCGGGGTTGGGGGCGAAACTCTCCAGGGGAAAGCAAATCTTCTGAAATCTTTCCAAGCGTTCTTCCCTTCCCAGTACATAAGATCCAGGAAGAACGACAGAAACGTTAGAAAAGGCTCACCTGTATAAGCTGGAAGGACGTGAGAATTTGTGAGTTAGAAGGCCTATATCTGAATTCTGAATCTGCTTCTTACTGTCAGCATCTTAGGCAAGTCATCTAACTGCTATGAAATTATATCATCTCACAGGATCTGTGCAAGAATTCAGTGAGGTAAGGGAGAAGGACTTGGTACACTACAAAATGCCATTCAAACGTGAACAGTCCTCAGGCTGTCAAAGGACAGGGAAAAGGCTGGGAGGAATAGGGACAACAGAGGGACCAAAATAGCCATGTGAAACCCAGCCAGGAAGCAAAAACCAGGCACGTGCTTGGACAGAAGCCCTCATCCTCCGTGCTGCCCCCAGCTCAGTTTCTTGGTCTCAGTCAGGTAAATTTCTGTGGCAGTGTGAGATTATTTATGAATCCCAAAGAGAGAAAGATGTTTGTAAACTAATCTATTCTGGGTGTGATACCCTTTGGTACTATTGGATTTATTTGAGGGGCCCTTGATTAAATTACCCATTAAGATTAGGGCTTTGATTCGACCATGTCAGTAAGGTGTGACTCAGGTTGAGTCCCCATTCCCTTGGTGGGCTGTATAAACAGATACTCACTCAAGAAGACACACAGGAAGGGAGAGCTCTGTCATTTTTTATCCTGGGGCCCCAGGGAGAGATGAGCCGTTTGCCTGATAGTTTGCAGCTGAGAGAGAGGAAGCCCTGAGAGACAAGCCCTGTGCCAGCCTACAGCTGAGATGGGGAAGAATCTGGGTCCACAGGGCCTTAAGAGGAAGAAGAAGGCTGAACCTTGCAGAAATCAGCAACCATCTTGCTTCAACATGTGGCAACTGACTTTGGTGAGGAAGCAACCTTGAGTTGGACTCTTTAGGGCCTTGTAACTGTAAGCTTTTACCCCAAATAAATACCCTTTATAAAAGTCAACAGATTTCTGATACTTTGCATCAGCACCTCTTTGGCCAACTAATACAACTTCCTTTTCCTGCATTGCCTCCAGTGTAGCCTTTTCCAATATATGGAGCAGGAATGAAGAAGATCCATTCCTCTCCAGAGCCCAGTTACCCTGCGAGTTCCTTTACTCGGTTTTCTAAAGTGACCCCTTTGTTCCCAGCTGGTAAAACCAGCTAATCTATTTTTGGAGAAATCATCCTGAATGTGAGGGTATTTTCCTAGTGTTCCTGAAACTTTCCAAAGTTCAATACCTTGGTCCATTTTACTATCATGTGACTGAATTCCCTCCCCACACCCGGACAAAAACACACTCAGAAAATGAGTATAAATGTGCACACACACACAGTATTGTTGAGACAATTTATCCAAAATATGGAAATAGTCAAAGGGATCACCGGATGTCCTTTCAACATATTTCAGGGCATTAATTAGTAGGCCCACAATGCTTGGGGATTATCTGATTTTCTAGGGGTGTGTATCTTCATTTGAGTTCTATTGACTAGGATATTTTACAACTCTATAAGAGTAAGCTTAACTTGTAGAAAACTAATAGCAATGAAAATGATTCTTGATGAGAACAATGCATATGATTCTTGCCCAACAGCAATACAAACAATTTCTGTCTAGTAGCAACAATAATCTCAAAAGGTTAGGGTTTATTGCCTTGTAGGACATAACCAGTTTTGAATGTATTAGTTAACTCATTTCATCATTCCTTTGAATGACCAACTTTAAATCTTCCTTACTAGAATTCTTTTGAACTAGCCTTAACATCTTACTGGTCTGCTCACTAATTAATAAGTTGAAAAATTCTTTGACACAGAGTTTTATATTTCAACTTCGAAAATTACACTTCAACAGTATCCAGTTGAGGGCCTCATCAGGAGGGCAGAGGGATCTTACAGAAAGAGTATAGTCATAATTTAACTTCTCTAATCCTCAGTTCTCTGAACTCTAACATTCCTACCATACTATAATTAATTTTCTATCCCCTTTTTCTATCCACCTTTTAACACCACTGCCACCTCAAAAGATTGTAATCCCCTTGAGGCTGGCCCGCCCAGTCTAGCTCCAGTCCTTGTTCAAAGGAGATACTCAGTAAATATGTATTGAATTGAATTCGAATTCCAGGTGTCGGACTAGATCAGAGTTTTTTTTTGTTTTTTAAGGAACTGAGCTCATTTCTCAAACTTGTAAATAAGATTTCAATATGAAATATGTAAGTGGGTTGAAACAGCTCCTCAGACAACTTTCATTGTCGTCCCCCCACCCCCGCCTGCCGCCCAAAACACTAGATTATATGCACAATCCTTAAAGCACCTCCCTGAAGCCCCAGGTTTTCTCAGAGCCTTGGGTATGTCTGGACTTCAAAGGCCTTTCCCAACTCTAAAATTCTACAAGTGGATTCCATTATAAGCACCTGAGTAACTTATGGGGCTCCTCCATCTGGCTTGACTACAATCTTAAAATACAAGGGCTGGAAAAAGCCACAGAAGCAAGTGGCTGAAAGCAACGAGACGTGGAAGAGAAAGGAGAGACCAGCAGACACCACCATGTGCCTTGCCATGTGGCAGAGGAGCCAAGGATCGCTGGCAGCAGTCTTCAGGAAGAAAGCATCACCTTGATAATGCCTTGATTGGGACATTTTCCTAGACTCTAACTGTAAGTGAATAAATTCCCATTGCTTAAACTGAACCGTTTCATGGTATTGCTTTAAACAGCCTAGGAAACCAAAACACTAACTAATCTAGGAACTTTATTCAAATTATGCCAGCTATCCCCAAAGAAGTCCTTTTTAAGGTCCAGGATTGACATAGCATTTTAGTTTCTTCTAATCTGGTAATGTTTCTCAGATTTTCTTTGTTGGTTATGATCTTGACACTTTTGAGGAATCCTGGCCAATTATTTTTGTAGAATGTCTTTCTATTTGGGTTCATATGATGTTTCCTCATGTTGAAATTCAGGTTTTGGCAAGAATATAATCGAAATGATGTTTTTATTCTCCTCAGCACATCATATCATGATGTCGATCTGTCTCATTACTGGTGACATTAACTTTAGTCATTTGATTAAGAAGTTGTCTGACAGGTTTCTGCATTTAAACTTACTATTTTGCCCTTTGTAGTTTACAGGTATTTTTGTGGGGAGATATGTGAAAACTGTGTAAATTTCCTATTTGTTGCTCTGCTTTTGCTCACTAATTCTGCAATCCTTTGATGATTCTAGCCTGCAATAATTATTACTCAGTTATTTGCTAAACAGTGATTTTCCTATTTCCATCATTCCTTCTGCATTTATTAATTGAAATTGATGAGAAAACACACACACATACACACACAAAGGCTGTGCTTTGGGATTCTGGCATTGCTTCCACATCTGGCCCTAAGGCTTGTGAGTTAGGACAGCCCGCAGTCATGCAATGGTTGTAATGGAAGAAAGGTAGCCGGTCTTCCCAGAACTGCCAGATTTGGAATATCTGAATGTTCAGAACCAGCAAGGCAGCCAAAAGAGTTGTCTGGCCATCTCCTGACCTCAGAATCGCTTTCTCCCCAGCCAGATGTGAAGATAGGCCTCCTTCATTCCCTCATCAGAAGAGTTCCAGAGAGGAGCATAAGCCTGGGCTGCTTTAGGCATCTAACTTCCTATTTGGAGTTTCCATGGGAAAACTGGCATTTGGGGAAGGTGGCACAGGAATTCCACACATAAAGACCACTGATTTCCACTGGGAGAAAAGCACAAGGAGATATGGGCAGAGTTAGAAGAGAGAAGAGGACCGTGGGAGGTATGGGTTCTGTCAAATTATTTTTGAAAAGTTTTCCCAGTCTATCATTTATCCATCCATTCATTCTCAAATTAGCATTTCTTTATGAGTCCCTGACTTGTAGCCACAATAGAAAGCCTCACCAGATGCAAAATAAAGAACAGCAGGCCCCCTCCCAGTAAACAGGCAGTCCCTGACCCCAGAGGATGAGATGAGCTGCTGAGTTTGTTCTCCAGGAAGTCATGTCTTGGGAGTCTTGGTTACCCAGTTCCCTCTTCCCCCTCTTCTTAAATGAATCACAAGTTAGTTTCATGAGAACCAGTGATCCCCCTACCAAGTCCTGCCACCAAGGGCAGGTTCCCTGGAATCTAGAGGCTGAAAGTGACTGACTCATCAGAAGTCTCTGTGTCTGGGCCATGCTGATTCAATGAGCTGCTGCTGCTGCTGCTTGGAGGCCGCCCCACCCTCCCAAACATGTGGAAGGCGTTTGGGCCTCTGTTTCCAGCCATTCGTAAGGCCTAAGGTCCTGTTCCAGCAGAGACCCAGACTCAGCCCTGCTAGAGAAAGGGGATCTCCACCAGAGCGCCACTGAAAAGAATTAACTCCTACCACCCTTTCCTGACCGTTTAGCCAGAGGAGGCAAACAGGGGGCTGTCCCTTGCCTGCAAGCTTACAGGGTGGTTATAAGGATTAAATGAACTAATCTTTGTAAAGCACAGTAGCTGCACACAGAAAATGCTCAATAAATGCTGCTGCTGCTACAGTTGTCACTATTTTTATCCAGAGTCCCAAGCTGGTTTAGGGCAGGTAAATGTTTTACTTTTATTTCTTTTCCCTTGAAGGCATCATTCTACAGGACACTATACACACAGCAGAGTATTCCCTAAACAGGGGGAACGATGGGCACTAGAGGCAGAAAGCATCAGACTGGGATAAAATGATCAATTTTCAGATCTGTAGTTACAAATATTAGCATTCAAAAACCCAATCTAGGAGGAATTGCCAAGAAGAGAAGGCCAATTGGAAGATATGGACAAGACAGCCAAGAAGTGTGCCTGGAAAGTAGAAGTAGAGGGCTGTGGTTTGGCACATCAGCCTGATTCACAGAACCAGAAGAGAGATAAAGAGTGGGGAAAATGGAGAAAAAAGGAAACAAGGGAGGGAGTTGGAACCAAAGTCATAATGCGTCAATGAGGGCTATTTTGAGAGCATGTTGTCCAATGAGACAGACTGTCAGAATGCAGGAACAGACCTCCCTAATAAAGCCAGGGAACTTCGGAAGGAGTCTAAGTCAGAGCTGAGTGTTATTTAGCAGGAAGGGAGGACGATTCGTACTGAAAACACTATGGACATCTCTCTAACTGTCTGCCAGAGAGGAGTCCTGGCCCCAGCCCTGCCACTGACCTCTGACTGGTCACTTCCCAATTAGGTCTATGGGGACACTGGGTAACTCAGGGGATGCCTATCTTCCATTGCAGTCACCTGGCTGGATGTGTCATCAAAGAACAAAATGTCTCCTGCTAACTACCCTACATGCACACAAGTGGTTCCTCTAGAGCAGGGGCTCTTAACCTGTTTTGTTCCACGGACCCCTTTGCCAGTCAGGTGAAAACCATGGACCCCTTACTAAGTCCACACTATACTGTGTACTCGTTAATAAATATTTCACACCCACACCATGTCCCCACAAGAATAATGTTTTGGGTTTTTTTTTATTGAAATTCAAGCTCACGGACCCCTTGTTAAGAACTCCTGCACTACAGCAAGTTACTAATCGTTTATTATACTTTGGTACCTTCATTAAATGTAGAAGCAGCTCAAAGACCCAAGGGTGAGGAAGGAGACAGGAAGGTGGAGTTCAAGGTAATACACATCTCTGTACTTTGAGCAAAAAATTCCAGTAGGGATCACTTCAAACAATAGGGAATCCAAACTATCATATTCAACAAACCTAAGACTATTGATGTAAGAAGCATCCTGATTTCAGAGATGTTTAAAAAAAAAAAAGATGCAGGGGCCGGCTAGATAGCTCAGTGGATTAGAGCGCCGGTGTACCACATGGGAGGCCCTGGGTTCGGTTCCAGGGGACCTCTCCAAGCGGGCAGATGGCCTTGAGAAAGGCAAGCCGCCGTGGGCGGGGCAAAGCCACTGTGGGCAAGGCAAAAAGCCACCACGGGCAGGGCGGAGCCCCCCAGGCACGGCAAAGTCACCCGTGAAGCACGGAGTTGCGGCCTGCAAAGCGCGGAAGCCAGGCAGCCGGCAAAACACGGAGCACTGCTGCCCGCAAAACATGGAGCGAAGCCACCCGTGAAAACGGAATGGTGCCACCCACGAACGGAGCGAGCCGCCCCCGCAGAGGGCCGACTCGGCGCGTCGCCGCATAGACGGGGGGAGACAAGAAGCAGACATAGAAAAACACAGAAGAATGGACACACAGCAAGAGCAAGCAGAAGGGGGGGTGGGGATATGTAACCAAAAAGCAGCAGAGTCAATTGAATATGGCATTTTAACATTGGAAGGCATTTGTTTAGAATTTGCCCCCTCCAATATTAAAATGAATCTGCACTTCCATAGCAAATATGACATGATATTGAAGGACATTGCCCCAAAATACTTTGAATGATTGAGAGAAGCCAGATTGGGATAAAAACTTTACTATGGTTAACCCACCTGTGGATAATGGAAAGATGGTTACTTTAGCTTTATACTTTTCTACCAATATATATCAATGGTGTCAGGATTCATTCATTCATTCATTTACTCAACACCTGTGTCAGACGCTGGCACTACACTGATGAGTTAAACCAAGTCCCCGCTCTTGTGGAACTTAAACTTTGGGGAGGAAGATGAAAACAAAAGTGTACGTACCAAAAAAGTACAATCTCAAATAGTGTCAAGTACTTTAAGAAAATAAAGCAGGATAAAGGAATAATGACCAATGAGGCAAGGGAGCCAACAGATGGTGGCATTTTGGATTTGGATGGTAGTCACGAAGGCACGAAGTGGTCACACTCGATATATTCTGAGGACTTGCTGAGGGATTATATGTGGGGCATGAAGGAAGAACAGGGAGGGATTTTGGCCTAGCAAGTGGACAAAGTTCAAATGTTTTGACCACGGATCATACCCTTTCAGTGACCCTTCAGCCTGTAGGCCCTGCCCTTGTAAGTGAAGCCTCGTCATGACTGGTTAGCATCTGGGTTAATCAGGTTGCCATGTGCTGAACACTGCAGAAAGCCTATCCTCACAGAGTCTGGCCTTCTGTGTGCTTGTGGTTTAAAATTAACACCCAGCCTCCGGAAAACAACTTAAAGGGCAGGGGTAGTAAAACAATGAACACTATTATTACATAACAGTGGATGGGGTAGAGAAAGTGAGCAGCCTGTCAGCAGGTTGTATGACCACAAGCACATCCCCTCAGCTATCTGATCTCTAGGGCCAAGTGACTTAGATTCTATGTCACATCTCTATCCGTGAACTTTTAACTGTTTCCTAGTACTTCACAGGTCTAACCCAGCCTCTTCAGCCAAACACTGGGCAACCCTATACACAGCCATTTCCTTTCCCTCATACTTCCAAATATGGGCATAATACTTACCTCAGGAGTTGTTGGGATTAAATGGTTTAACATGTGAAAGAACCACACATAGTGGATGCTCAATGCATATTCATTTCCTTCCTCCTTATCTTCTCTAATCACTTCCTGAACAAGAAATGCCCACTGCCCCGCCCTCCACCTCAGCCCCAGGTGGGAGGGTCTTTGTCTCTGACAGGACATAAGAAATCACCCTAGCCAGGAGGCAGGAGCACCCAGGGCTAGACTCCACCATTGCCAATAAACTAGCTGGGTGATTTGGGGCAAGTCATTTAACTCCCCAAGGGCTTCCATTTTGCTTCTCTGTAAAATGACCGGTGTTGGATTAGATGACTTTGAAGGAGTGGCCAGCCCTGGGAGTATATATTCCAACCAGCAGGAATTGACAGGGTGAAAGTGACCATTTCTTCCTAATGGACTAACTGACATTTTAATCAAATGCTGCATCTCAGAGTTCTGGAAAATTTTATCAACACAGACCCCACCTCCTGGCTGACTCATGTAGTATACAGCAGAGGCAGGCTTGTACCAAACTTTGCCTGAGGCCCAGCCCAGCAGTGTCCTGTTAGTGACCTCTTTGGCATCCAGCTGTCCAGCTCTGCTACTTTTTTCCCCCAGCTCATGCCTCGTGGGTGTGGACAGCAGGCAGCAGAGCACCAGTCCTTGCTGCCAGCCCATCTAGGTTGGAAGGCAAATTGGTTCAAACCATTTTGGAAGACAATTTGTACAGCACTGTTAATTTTTAAATTTAATATATTCAAGCCCTTTGACCTGACAACTTTAGTTCAAGTAATTTACCATGCAAACACACTTGCACCAGGGTGCATAATAAATCAATAAGGATATCCCCTGGAGCTTTATTTGTAGTAATAAATAATTGGGAATGATCCCAAAGTCTGCAACAGGAATTGGTTAAGTAAAGTCTGGCATATCCATATATCAGTAAGCCCTCTGGCTAGAATTACAGCTCTTGGCATAAGTGATGGGAAGCTATAAACTGAAAAGATATGTAGGGCCCACTGTCACCATATTATTCAACATTGTATTGGAAGTTTTAGCGAGAGCATAAGGCAAGAGAAAGAAATAAAAGGCATCTAAATTGGAAAGAAAAAAGTGAAACTTTCCCAATTTGCAGATGACATGATCTTATATACAGAAAATTCTGAAAAATCCACAACAAAGCTACTAGTAATAATAAATGAATTCAGCAAAGTGGCAGTGTATAAGATCAACATGCAGCAGAGGAGGATCATTTGTGTGGGGTGTCAGTGAAGGGGGGTACATGGGCATACATATAAGGCATATAAATGTGTTCAAATGTTCATGGGGCATTGTCACGGTGGGTGGAGATTCTCACAATAACCGAAAGAATATTGAATTCCCATCCTGGGGAGCTCTACCACATTCTCTGATGTAACAGCAAGAATCCCCCAAGTACAGAGGCAATGGCTAGTGAAGGAGGATGGCCCATTGACGGACCCTTGATATTGATGACTGTGCTTATGAACCTTTACTCTTGAAATTGAAACTTAGCATAGTATTATAGGGTGCCTAAGTGTTACCTCCTGAGAACCTCCTTGTTGCTCAAATGTGGCCTCACTCTAAGCTGAACTCAGCATATAAATGCAATAACTTCCCCCCAGCATGGGACATGACTCTCAGGGATGAGCCTCCCTGGCACCAAGAGAAATAAATAAGTAAGATAAATCTTTAGGGAAAAAAAATTACCAATGCAGACATATCTAAGTTCCTTGTCATTGTGGATCCACACTTCCTTCAGGGTCTTCATCATTATAAATATTCTCTGCCATCTGCCACACTTGCAGGATATTGTCTTCTTTTTTTAATTATTATTATATATCCTCCCCTTTCTGCTTGTTCTCGCTGTGCTGATCTTTGCGTTCTTCTGTGTCTGCTTGTCTCCCCCCCCCACCCCACGTTGCAGTGACCCGCCGAGTCAGCTCACCACGCGGCGGCCTTGCCTGCTCGTGGGTGGCTTGTCCTGTTCGCGGGCAGCTTGTCCTCCTCGCGGGGGCTTGCCTGCCCATGGCAGCTTTCCCTGCCCGTGGCGGCTTTGCCCTGCCATGGCGGCTTGCCTTCTCAAGGCGGTCTGCCCACTCAAGGAGGCCCCGGGAACCAAACCCGGGGCCTCCCATGTGGTAAACCGGCACTCTACCAATTGAGCTACAGCTGGCCCCAATATTGTCTTCTAATACAGAACAAATCACCTAAGGTTCATTGGGATTCCAGGAGAAATCAGGTATCTTGGCAGTGTGACTACCAAGAGTAAGCAACAACTCTGGTAGCCCATCTTCTGCATCTTCTGGGGATTGTTCCTCTCCAGTTTTACTTAAATCCCAGACATTCAGTCTATGATCAGTACCACTAGAAGCCAAAATAGTTTCATTGTGAGGTGACCACTGAACCTGGAATATTTCATCCTTACGTGATTCAAAGGAATGCAACTTGAATTTCAGATTTCTCAGACCCCACAAGTCTTGTCAGCTGACCCTGTGGCAAGAATGAACTCACTATAAGGATTGAGAAAGAGGCAGTTCACTTCATCAGTGTGAGCATAAGCGGAGTGGCTTGGTTTGGAAGTATAGTTTAAACATTGAGTATCCCAGATCATAAGTTTCTGATCATCATTAACTGACCCAAACAGAGACTCATGGAGCAGATGCCAAGAAACATCTTCTACTACCCCTGCATGCCTTGTAAAGATGGTCTTCACATCCACTTTCCCTTCCTTTGGAACAGCACTGATGTCCCATAAGCAAATGGAACAGTCACCTGAAGCACTAAGTAAGTGCCCACTGAGATTTGGGTTCCAAGAAAGCCCATGGCCTTCCTTCTGATGTCCAAGGAGACGCAAGTCTGGGTTGCACTCTCCAGAAGAGTTTAGAAGGGTGTTTTGTGTAGTCAAAAATAAGAACATCACTGGACGGAGTCTTTGAGACAATGATGCAAGGGTTCTGGAGCATATAATGGGTGCTGTTTACTTCTTCTTCATGGTTGATCTTGATTTCTAGTTCAATTTTTCCACTAAATGAGCCAAACCCTCCAAATTCTCCTTTCTCACTGTTGTAGTGTGATCCATCAAACTGAGCATCATCATTAGGGAGCTGCACACTGGCTATCACAAGGTAGTTTTGTTCATCCAATGTGTGTGTCCCCAGGACAAGTTGATGAATGTTGAAATTTTTTCATTCTGGTCTGGTTACATCTGGAAGCCACTGTGCAGAAAGGTTGGGCCACTCCAGAGCATGGGTCATCATCAAATCATAAAGAAAAGGAATGTTCATTTTCCATATTTTGTACTCCTCATTGATCACATGTTCTTCCACGGCATCATCAAAGGCTGCATCCTTGTCAGCCATGGCGGACAGGTAAGCCAGGAAGTTCCCAGAGTTGAGCTTCCTTGTCGGCCATGGCGGACAGGTAAGCCAGGAAGTTCCAGGAGGGGCAGGGAGGCTGTGAGCCAACTAATTTTTGACAAGAGGGCAAATACCACTCTATTAGGAAAGAATAGTCTCTTCAACAAATGGTGCTGGGAAACTGGATCTCCATATGAGAAAGAATGAAAGTGGATCCCTACCTCACACTACATACAAAAATTAACTCAAAATGGATCAAAGACCTAAATAAGAACCAGACTATCAAGCTCCTAGAAGAAATATAGGGAAGCATCTTCAAACCTTCTGTTAGACAATGGTTTCTTAGACTTTACACCAAAAGCACAAGCAACAAAAGAAAAAATACATAAATGGGACTTCATCAGAATTAAAACTTTGTACATCAAAAGACATCATCAAGAAAGTGAAGACAGCCTATAGAATGGTAGAAAATATTTGGTTATATATGATAAGGGTTTAAAATCCAGAATATTTAAAGAATTCCTACAACTCAAGAACAAATAGGTAAACAACCCAATTTAAAAATGGGCAAAGGACAAGAATAGACATTTCTA
>PVKH010037017.1:0-11516 GCA_004027955.1 Chaetophractus vellerosus | reverse complement strand
GAGGTGAGCGAGCGGGACCCTTCTTCCGCCGAGGGCCAGGGCGCGGGGGCCGGAGAAGGTGGCGGCGGGAGGGAGGCAGGGCAAGCCGGCGGGAAGCGGCGACAGGGGAGACGCAGGCGGGCTGGCGCGCTGCTCTCGGGCGACGCCTGGAGAGCGAGCGGTGGGGGGCCGGGCGCTCGGCCGCAACCTCCTCTCTGCGCCCCGACCCCCGGCGCCCTCCGGAGCGCAGGCGGGAGACAGGCTTCGCGCGTCCCTGCTGCCGCTGCTGACTCGACACAATCGGCGGGTCGCGCGGGGGGCGCGGCGTAACCCGCGGGTGGGCGGCGGCGCCGAGCAGCCTCGGTTGCTCCGAGTGTCGCTGGGAGCGAAGGAAGATGCCCGCACAAAGGCGAGCCGAGAACCAGTCCGCTGCGGAGGGCGGCGGGAAGAGCCGCTGAGGGGCGCGACAGGCATCCTGCGCCGCGTCCCTCTCGTCGCTGCTCCGGATCGCAGGGTCGGGGAAGGCAACGCAGGATCTTTCGGCCCCGTGGCAACGGCCGCCGCAGCCGGGAGCTGCATGCGACGCGCGGCGGCGTTCCGGGCCGACTGCTTTCCCCAAGGTTTGCTCGGACCCGCCGGAGGGCGCGGGAGCCGCGGTCCCGGGCGACTGCGGGGCGTCCTCGCGGGCGGTGGTCGCGTCCCCAAGAGCAACCCGCGCCGGCTGGCTCCGAGCCCCAGGTGAGTGCACGGTCAGCTCCAGGCCCTCGCGACACTAGGTACCGGATGGCGGGAGGCGTCTTTGTTTTCCTCGCTCGGCTCCGGCACGGTCATTCATTTGACATTTCGGCTTCCGCTGCTTTGAAACGGGACGTGTTTCACGGTTAGGTTATCCAGGGGAGCTGGGACTGTTGGCTTTATTTGAGCATCGCTTGAAAGGCGGCTTCATTTCCTGGAGCTCGGGGCCTGGAGGAAACTGGGGCTGCAGATTTAGACGTTGGCTTTTCCGAGAACCTGCAACTGCAGAGGTCTGGCTCTTCCATACCGCTTCTGAGCAGGGCTCAGGTGTTTTTCGTCGTCCTTGTTACTGTGAGCATCTTTCCATGCACATTTATTTCTTTTAAAATTGGAAGTCTTTGGAGCTAATACGGAGAGCCAATAGTTGGGGTTCAATCAATATTGAACTTCCAGAAGAAAGAAAGCTTTCACGGTCATCAGAGATAGAAGGCAAACTATATGGGTACGATTTCTTCTTTTACTGGCTTAGAGTCAAACGAACTCTGAATTCTTATGTGTACATTTGCCTTTGTCAAAGTGTGAAACTTGTTTTTTCTTAGTTTTCCCTTGTCATTTAGAAGAAAAATATTTTAGCATGATTAATAGAGTCCTCTGTTAGACTTAGTGAAATTTCATGTATTCGTTTGTCTTACAAATAAGATTTTCTTTTTATTATTTCTTCTATTCCCTCAAGGACTCATTTCTTCTGTTGCCTAGAGAGAGGTTCCTCTTTTTTTTTTTTCTTTTCTCCCTCCTCTAGTTTCTCTCCTCTCAACAGATGGCTGTGAGAGATTTTCTTTAAAACGACACTTGCATCCCCTATAAACAAACAAACAAAATAAATTATTAAGCTTATATTTGGAGTTGTTAAACAAGAGGCCTAATCTGGGTGGGGATATTATTATTATAAATGGTGTGGAAATCTGGAGTTTGCTAATCTCTTTTGGCCATCAGAAGATTCCTGCAGG
Organism: Chaetophractus vellerosus; assembly: GCA_004027955.1. Classification (NCBI taxonomy): domain Eukaryota; kingdom Metazoa; phylum Chordata; class Mammalia; order Cingulata; family Chlamyphoridae; genus Chaetophractus; species Chaetophractus vellerosus. The sequence goes on along the minus strand of PVKH010037017.1, from coordinate 9,795 downwards.
GATTGTTTACATAGAGTGGGAGACAGATGGCATCCCTAGCAGACAAGAGAAGCCAAGCATGAACGGTCATTGTATTCCTCAAAAATTATCCACTTCACAGTCGGGAGGAGGGTAAGGTGGGGTGGAAAGTGGGCAAGACATGATTTTGACCTCCCAAAAGGAGGCATTGTAAGTTTATTATCCATCAGCCTAACCAATTAATTTCTTCCTTCCTTGAACATTTGAAGTCATCATTCAACCATTTGTTTTGATTATTAGTTTGGCACATTTTGGCCTCATTTGTGGTTATGTGAGTCAGTTTAAACAGGAATTTTAACATAAATATGTTTCAATTTAAGATGATTGAACTATTTAAGGGGAAAAAAGAAACAGTCTTAACTTCTTAGCTGTTGTATGTAAGTGGCCCCTTGGACTCCTAGCTGGAAGGACTTTAGATTTATATGTAAGGCAGTTTCTCTTCCATCTTCCTGACAGGTGGTTTCCTCCTGGTCCCTGCATTTGCCCCCAGACTCTCAGCTGTGGACAGTAGACTGCTTCTATGATGACTTAGCAGCTGAAGACATTCTCTTTAGGTTTTGTCACCATCAAAGCTTTGGTGGTGAATCTTTATGAATGACTGTAAAGTCTGTGAAGAAATCAAGTCATTTGGAACATTTGAGATAAGCCAGCTGGAGCTTTCCTTCTCTTATCACCATTGTGGATTATTTATGTGCTATAGATTGCGATTAGATTACAAAATTGTTCTCTGTCCAGCGTGCTTTTGGTGACAGCCCTTTATGAATTTGAAGGAGAGTATTCCAGTAAATGAACACTGATGAGACACAGGACTAAATTTAATGAAGAACAAGAGCAGTGTTTGACCACTCTGAACAGGAGGCGTGACATAAAAGTTAGCTTTGGTTCTGTTTAACTTAGACAATGTGATCCTAGAATGAAAATATATTTTCTTACTCTTTTCAAAACCTTTTACATGGATCTCAGCCACAGGCAAAGAAATTAAGGTTGTTATCTGTACCTGAGGACAGATGCTATGACTTTTTTTTTTTTTAATTGCAGGAGAGGTAGCTTTGGAGCCTTTGTCCAGTTTCAGTATGTGCCTTGACATCAACAAAAGGATGTAACATTCAAGATGCTTGTCAAAATACTTGAGTATCTGTCTACCCTCTCACCAGGTTGCTGTCTGTACTGTGAAGTGTGCCTTTAAGAGAACATAAGGCTTCTTGCCTAGGGCTTGCTGTGGGCCTGGCCTGAATCCGCTTTCTACTGCTTTGCTGCCTACTTGGGGTGAAAATGGAACCAGTTCTGCACGATGTTTTGGACAGGGAATGGCAGTGTTGAGTGAGAACCTTTCCAGTGTCCTTGTCAAAAGCCAGGTCCAGGCCTGAAAGAGAGAGGACTATGTTTGAAGTTTGGTTGACCTAACAGAGGCAACATCCAGAGCTTTCTTCATTAGACACTGGGTGCCTCTTGAATTAGGATGTGAGTAAGGGATTAGATGGAGGACCAAACCTACTGGTTTGTCTGTGACAGTCCCAGTTTATTTCTGTTGACCTATCTTAATGATCAAAAGTGCCCCCTTTTACATTTAAGCCTGCCCTGATTTGGATGATAAATTGTATGATCACCCTAATTATTACAGACTCTTGACAATTGTTTTACTCTGACCCAAGATTTTGAGTCTTAAATCTTTATTTGCCTTTTACTTGTTAAAAGCAAAGATAGAAAAGGTCAGAAAAATTTAAACTGAAAAGACTCTATGAAAAAGGAAATAGTAAGAAAGATAGAAGAATGAGGTAATTGGTTGTCATCTATTTACACAGATAGGAAATAAAATAGTTTTATTCTTAAGCCATTAAGTGTCTATCTACTATGACTTTATGCCCATGTTATTATTGTTTTCAAGCACAATAAGAATTAGCACTTGCCCATTTACCCACAGTTGACACAAATTGAGACAACTGTGATTTGGGAGAGGAGCTTGAACAAAATCTGTTTTCGGACCTCTTGCTACATAGCTCTTGCAGATATGCATGCAAGTTTCAAGATCTAGTATTTGTTCTAATTCTTGGATATTTACTGATAGTCCAGGAACTCTAGTGTGGTTGTGAAGATGTAACTCCACATTTTCCTGGTTTTCAAAGTCTCTGGGGCATGAAGATAATAGGAGGACCTTTGTTTTGTCTAGTCTCTTCTGACCCCACTCTTGGATTTAGGTCTCAGCTTTTCATACAGAGGATTTGTAGAGATGGGGAACTTGGTGTGTCTGTTCAAAATGTGAAAATTCTCACAGGGGTTTGAGATTGTGAACCTGTGACCTATGAACATTTGGTTTCTGTACCAGTGCTATTTATTTATTTATTTGTTTATTTTTTAATACTAATTTTTAAAAATTGTTTTAAAAGATACTTAAATTACATAAATGTCACACAAAAATTGTAAGGATTGTCCAGTGCTATTTAGATGAAGCTTGTGGCATCTATTTTGGCAACAATTCTATATTCCTTTGCTAAAGTCTGTTTGTAATTGCGCGCCTGCAGTACTGGCCAGGAGATGTTACAATTAGTTATGGCAGCCACCTTTTATGTATCCACTCCACTAAAGTCCTCAGATCTTGGTCAGCATGCCTGAAGAAGAAAATTGTATATCCCCTTTATAAGTTGAATGATCATGTAACTTATTTTTGTCCAAACTAGAACACTTTTGAAAGTAAAAGGAGATGCTAACTAGAGGGGACACCTGATCAACAAATGTAAACTAGTATGTATGGTCACCCTAATTATGACCTAAGTCATTAACTTTTAAAAATTTTATTGTGGGAAAATATATATATATAACAGAAAATTTATCATTTTAGCAAAAAAAAAAAAACAACAAAACTTTTTTTAAGGTGGTATTGGGGATTGAACCCAGGAAGCAGTGGAAAGCAGGTGCTCAACCACTGAGCTACGTCTACTCCCCAATAAGAGTTGGCCTTTTCATTTGCTTTGTTTTTTATTTTTAGTAAGTACCAGGGATCGAACCCAGGACCTCATACATGGGAAGCAGGCATTCAACCACTTGAGCTATATCTGCTCCCCAGCAATTTTTAAGTGTACATTTCAGTGTCATTAATTACATTCACAGTGTTGTGCAAACATCACCACTATCCACTTCTAAAACTTTTCACGATTCCGAAAGAAACCCTGTACCCATTAAGCAGTAACTCCCCATTCTTCACCCTCCCCATAACCTCTAATCTACTTTCTGTCTTTTTGAATTTTCCTATTCTAGATTTTCTGTATATAACAGTTTGTTGATCCATTCATCTATTGATGGGCACTTGAGTTGTTTCCACCTTTTGGCTACTGTGAATAATGCTGCTGTGAACATCTGTGTACAAGTATCCTTTTGAGTCCCTGTTTTCAATTATTTGGTGTATTTTCCTACGACTAGGATTGCCAGGTCATATAGTAATTCAATGTTTTTCTTTGTTTGTATTTTTAGTAATTCAGTGTTTAACGTTTTGAGGCACTGCCAAACTGTTTTTGCTGTGGCTGTAGCATTTTGCATTCCCATTCGAAATGCATGAGGTTTCCAATTTCTCCACATCTTTACCACACTTGTTATTTTCCATTTTTTAAATAATAGCCATCCTAGTAGGTGTGAAGTGGTCCAAGTCATTAGTTTTGAAGTATAGAGTACCCATATGATGGAAGAATGTGTCCTTAGCTTCTTCTAGATTTTTTCAAATATATGTTTATGTGTGTACATGCATATATATGTGTGTGTACATGTATACACAAACTATACATTGATCATATGTCTATAGATATGTGTATTGTGGGATTGAAATATACCACATAAGAAGGCCTAGGCATTTGGAAAATTGGCACCTTCATCATGTCTTTCATGGACTGAATTCTTAACTAAACTTTCTGCACTGAGTCTCTCTGAGCTTTAAATCATCTCCTGATCTCCCAATCTTGTCTCATTCTAATATCAATATGTTGATATAATACTTTTATTTAAAAACTTTTGATGGCTTACCATTTTCAATTTGATTCCCAAAGGAAGATCCATTGAATACACAGTTTGGTGGTTAAGAGAGAAAAAAAACGAAGAAAAATTTCATTCATTCCTTCATTCAGTGAATATTTATTGAGCTTCTTTCATGAGTCAGTCTCTGGTCTGAGTTTTGGGGATGTACTAGTGAACAAAACACCAAGATTTTCATTCCTTGGGGACTAGGGAATACGATGCAAATAATAAACCAAATAAATTAGTAAATTACATAGCATGGCAGAAGGAGGTAAGTATTTTGGAAGAAAGAGTAGAACAGGATAAGTGTAGTTAGCGTATGGCTCTTGGGGAAAGAGACTTTAAGTAGAAAAGTGGAGGAGGTGAGAGAAGTTACTCATGCAGAGAACTGGGAGGAGTGTTCCAGGCAGAGGGAGCAGCCAGTGCAAAGGCCCACAGGTGGGAATGTGTTTGGGCCTATTCAGAGATTTGCAAGAAAACCAGCATGATTGAGTGGAGGGACCAGAGGCGAGTAGGAGATGAGATCAAGAGGTGGTGTGGCTGACACAACACGATGGGCCTTGAGTTATGAGAGTAATTCCATTCAGTAGAAATTCCATTATCTTTTTAAAACTCATTATAGTATTAAAAATTGTGTTTTTGCCACAGGATTGCACTAGCCAGTGTATGTGGCTCAGTTTGCCAGTAGTGTGCTTGGTTAATATAATATTGGTCAGTATAATTTTCATGTCATTGCTTAATGTTTACTTATTAAAGCAGCATTTTTTATTGTTATTGTTCTTAATTTATATCCCCATTTCAGAAAAATAGATCAGTGGCTCAAAAGTGATTAATTGAAGTATAAAAATAGTGATGAACACAGTAATATAAATATAGTTTAGACAATTATAAATATACAGAGAGAATTGGATCCCACTGCAAATATAAAATGTTAATCTCTTTGTGTAGAGACGAGGGAATCAGTAAGAGTGATGATTTCAAAACATTGTGGCTTAAATTGAAAAGTGCAATTGGAAGTATGATCATCTGTATCACAACACTGATTTTTATTGGACTTGCCATTCATTTACTCCTAATCCCTAGCCGTTGCTGTTATGAAACTTTGTCCAATAGTGGCATGAAGCCATGGATGCTTTTGTGTCATTTTAAAACAAAGCACAGTGACTTCTCTGTTATACTATTGAAGTTTTCCAGGACAAGCATACAAGAATGCATCCTTTAGGAAATTAATGTGTTATATTGCTAAAGGTAATATAATCTAGTAGCATCATTGAAAGATCCTTGTAGCAAAACTAAGTATGAGTCATATTATTGAAGAGACACTTGGAAAATCAGCTGGGAAGGTAAAGGCAAACATTATCCTTAGAGAGAAACCAGAAGTTAGTGGCAAAATTCCTTTGTCAAATGACACTATTGGCTGTTGCATAATATCAATAGAGTAGAGTGTGAAAGAGCTATTACTATCAAGTGCATGCTAGCAGATATTTTACTTTACGGTTGGATGAAACCACCGATGTCATGCAGAGAATGAATCAGCTTTTGGCATATGTTCAGGGAGGAGTGTTTGGTGATGCTTTGTTCATTTATCACTAAAACCCATGCTACAAGGGGAGACTTTTCTTTTGGTTAACCATTATTTTATAAGACTGGTAAAGTTGCTCAGGGGTCAGGACTGACAGCACAGGTTTCAGGCACAGATAAGAAGGTGGTGATGGCTTTAGGAAAAAAAGAAGTTGCACCTAGAGGCAAATTAACAGGCTAGTCAGTTCACAGAGACTATGTATGTGCCTTTGATCTTGAGAAGATGCTGAAGGAAATAGTGAAAACTGTGAATACAACCCATTGTGGCCCCTGAGCATTTGAGTGTGCTGTGTAAAGTGATTGGCAGTGAGTGTAACTGCTTCTCCTCACTGATGTACACTGGCTGCCTAGGGAAAAAGTGTTCATATAATATTTTTTTTCTGTGAAGATGAAAAATGCTTCTTCATGACAGTGATTAGAAACTATTTGTTATATCAAGTGGCATATCTTAGCAATATACTCATCCCACAGGGAACCATGGCAAAGGCAGGGACAGAAGGGATAATTGTTAACAAACAAAACAATCTATCACAGTCTTGTACTCTGAAATTTTTGTATTAGAGAGAGTTGAAAGTTGACATGGACCATAAAGGGTTAACTATGTAATAGTCTGAGTAGTGAACAGGCCTTTAAACAATAAGCATATTAACTCTCAGTGACCCTTTTGAAGTACAGGAGCTCAAAACTTAGACCCAGTGGCTTTTGATGGGGAGAGGGTACAAGTGTACCCTTGGCATTTGAGAGGGTATAGAGAATCACAATGGAGGAACCCAGGCTTTTAGGGTTCTGCGTTAGGATACTGAGAGGTAAGTGGAGAAGTCAGAAAGTTGGACATGGTCCTTTTTACGCCTTTGTCTTAGGTTTGGCTTTGTTTCAGACAAGTGGATTTGATAGTCAAATGTTTCTGGGCATGATTTCTCTCTCCCTTGGTCTAACTTAGAAAAATTAAATGAATCTCTAGTGATCTTAGAGGAATATTGGATTCTCTCTGCACAGGCCTCCCTCCCTCCTATCCTCCTCCCTTTCCCCCCTCCCTCTCTTCTTCTCTTTTTCCCTTCTGTCTTTCCTTTTTCAAACCATTGGGTTGGCATCTTCAAACTAAAAGAGACTTTGAGAGTTCACTTCCTGTATCTCCATGTCGTTAGGTAGGTGTGTTTGCTATCCAGGACCAGAGGGTTAAGGGCCTCTAGATGAGGTAAATTCTGTGCCTTGCTCAGCTAACTCACTCTAATGTGTAATGTCCGGTTATGGCACACATTTAAATTAAAATACCTATTCTCAATAAAGATCCATTTCTTCTCTTTTTGGACTTTAATAAAGATGGGGAGTAGCTGGTCATTGTCTTGTATCTAATAACGCTTCTTTACTGGTGGCCATTATTTAATTCTAAGACAGAAGTCATTCATGCATAATTCACTGAACAAACATGTATTGAGAGCCTCATATGTGCCAACCTATACACTCTGCCACCGTTGGGAACCACTGTTTTATTGCAATGACCATCATAATCCACTGCTGTTTTAGGTGGTGCACTAGTTATTTTCTTTCCTGTTAGTGTTCTTGACAAACTAGATTTTAAGCATTCTGAATATATGGAAATTTGACTGATACCCCTGATTAATGTCCAGTATTGATCACATAGTGAATATAAAATAACTAATGCCTAATGGATGAAGGAACCATCCATTTCTTCCTCAACAATTATGAAAGCCTGTTATTTATATAAATCAGATATTAAGCTGGCACAGGATGCTCAAAGATCAACATTTTTGTTGTTTTAATATGGCAGCAAATCAAGTCTTGGAGGTCTAGTTCATTCAGATAATTCTCATCTCCTAAATCTCCTCTTCCTTTGTAAAACTTCTACGTCCTTGCTGCTCAAAGTATAGTCCACAGGGCAGCAGCAGCAGCATCGCCTGGGGACTTGTTAGAAATGCAGAATCTCAGGCTCGACCTCAGACCTGCTGAAGCAGAATCTGCATTTTAACAAGATCCCCTGATGTGTTGTGTGCACAGTGAAATATGAGAAGCATTGTTCTGATTCATCAGAACTCACTAGTTTTGGAGAAGCATTTATTTCCAAGGAGAAATAGAAATGAAGATTTCATGGGTCCATGGTTGAGATCTTCAGTCTTTTCTGCTGTGTGGCCTGGAATTTCGCTGCTGCATATAGGAGCTTGCCAGGCCAGAGGGTGCCTCCTCAGGAATGTCCTGGAATAATTTAGTTAAGTAGGTGATTCTTAGATGTTGGTCATGATAGTGATTACAGGAAGCTGAAGCAGTTGTTGGAGTATGAAACTGGGAGGATTTGGCAAAGGTAGAGAAACATGGCCATGCAGCCTGAAACCAAGGGATGAGGGAAGATGTCTTTCCTTTCTGATTAGAAAAAGCTTCAAAATCCCTAAGCAAACTTACTAGTCTCAAACTCCAGTGACTCCAGGGACCAGCAGGCAAGAAATGAAACCAGCTGGGTGGCTGTGCCTGGAAACCTTGTGTGGTGGTGAGGCTTGTAGTACACTAGAGAGGCACGCTTCCAGGGGAAAGGAGGTGTCTCGGCTCAGCTCTCCTGACTGTTGCCACATGGGAATTTGGGTCTTGCATGGCATATCTTACATTTTCAGCTGAAAGTGTAAGTTTGTATATAAAAATCTTTGGATTTTAATATGTTTACATGTAATAAAAATGTTTTTCAAACAGCTCAGGCCGAATAAAACGTGTGTGCTGCTTGCATCAATTTTGCTACCTTTGTCTGGACCATGAGAACATTTGAGGTGGCGTCAGTACTCGGCTTCTTCGGCGCATGGCACCAAACACAGGCAGAGGGGTTTTGGATCCCGCAGGGACCATTATGGATCTTTGCTAAGTAAAATAGAGATGTAAAAGAAGGGAGCTGCATTTGTTTTGATGACTTGATTTAAAATACATGAGCTCCAGAGCTCCAGTAATGAACTGGTGTTTGAAGAAAAGAGGTAGGTGTCTAAAGGAATAAAACTAGGTCCGAGTTCACAACTATTACTACACACTTGTTGTTTATGTATTTATATATGAATGATATACTTCAATAAATTTTTTAAAAATAAAAATAAATTAAAAACCCATGAAAAAAATCTGATAGGGAAGTAACATGGGGTTGGGATGAGGGTGAGGAACTGGAGACACAGAAAGCAGTTGACATCCCAAGCTAGGATCACATGCTGCAATAGGTCAGTCAGGGTAGGGAGCTGGGAGGACAGCTTGGACTATTTCCTGCTGGGTGAGAAGTGGGACTGGAGGTAGACATTGAATTAATTTATCTTCAACATCTGGGTGTTGAATTTGGATGGCTGCTAATAGACAGAGTTTGCTGGAATCAGATTTTCAATTGAAGTTTTTCCTTGTGAAATTATCATTTATTTTGAGAGTGAAAATTAGGAGAAGGAATCAAAATTCTTTCCAAAGATTTGCTATTTCTTGTGTTTCTTGTTAAAGAAGAAATTCCTTAAGGGTAGGTATGATGCATTATTTATTTATCTTTGTATCCATAGCATCTAGCACTTCTAGGTCACGGAATGACCTAAACTGATTATAAGACAAAATTTATTTTCTATCTTGGGAAGTCCTTCTGCAGGTCTTCATTTTTCTCACTGATTATTTATAACAACTTTATTTTTTAAAAATTGAGATATAATATACATAGAATAAAATTTACTCTTTAAAATCATATAATTCCTTTTCTTGAAGAAAACACCAAGTCGCAGTGGAAAGCTGCAATGGCTTCCACAGAGGCTTTAGCAGCCAGACCCTGGCCAAGGTCGCAGCCACAGTAGGGACCCAGGCTGAGGCTGCTGAACTCGCAGAGGCAAGGTGGAGGACAATGGGTGTCTCCCTGTCCCCAGGGTGGGCTCCCTGATCAAGGAGAAGAAGATCAGGTCCCTGGAGGAGATCTGTCCCTTCTTTCTGCTCATCAGGCAGTCTGCGATCATTGACATTTTTCTGGGGACGTCCCTCAAGGATGAGTATATTAGTCAGCCAAAGGGGTACTGATGCAAAAAATATCAGAAATGGGTTGGTTTTCATAAAGGGTATTTATTTGGGGTAGGAGCTTACAGTTACCAGGCCATAAAGCATAAGTTACTTCCCTCACCAAAGTCTATGGCCAGGTATTAGAGCAAGACAGCTGCCGATATTTGCCAGGGTTCAGGCTTCTTGGGTTCCTCT
>PVKH010037016.1:0-11513 GCA_004027955.1 Chaetophractus vellerosus | reverse complement strand
GCTTCTTGCCTTGCCCACAGCGGCTCTGCCCCGCCCACGGTGGCTTGCCTTTCTCAAGGCCATCTGCCTGCTCGGAGAGGTCCCCGGGAACCGAACCCAGGGCCTCCCATGTGGTACCCCAGCGAGCTCTTTATCCACTGAGCTATCTAGCTGGGCCCTATCTCATAGTTCTTGATTCCATCTCTGGCTCAGGACACTTGGATTTGTGGACAGGTATGAAGATGCACCTTTTCTGGCAGCTACTGCAACTCATACAGCATGCTGTTCATTAGTCAACATGCAGCCTGGCATACGACTCTGGCAGAGTCTGAGAGGATCCACATTGGCCTAAGTCTCAGATTGTCTTTGCATATCTACTAGGCTGAGCGCTGGCTGATTGGCCCAGGAAATAAATCCAAGCATCGTGCCAACATCGGCTTGGCTCTTATTTCAGACACCTGTCAACACTTGGCAAAGGCTCAGAGAGTGCAGCCGTGAAGTGACCACAGGATTATTTACACCTCCCAAATGGATATCATAAAGACAGAAAAGGTATGATAATTGGGGGAAAGATAATTACAATTAAATCATTTACTATATATATATATACACACACACACACACATATATATATTTAAAGTCATCATTCTATATCTAGCAAAGAAACCTAGCAGCATAATGCTCCTGTTAACCGTTAACTTTGTTGTATTCCCTCTTCTCACAGGCACATCTGTGTATATTAGGTTAATAAACATGTTGACAGAAAGATATATTGCCCAACCACAGTCATGTCACAATTCAGAATTTTAAAAGATCATTGCCTAGTCATATTATCTCTAGCAGTGTAGCAGGCTTAATATCTCATTTACTGCCTTCTCTTTCCAGACTTATTACAAACGAGATATCATGAAAAAATAATTTGGTATAAAATTCCTAGAAATTCCAGATAAAATTATAACAAATATCCTTTAAAGTGCAAATCTGATCTCACAGGAAAACAAGGGTCATTGGCATAAGCCAACCTGGCCCACTTAACCTGGGACCTGCCCAAGTTTAAAACTGAAAGTCCTGCATGGTGAGTACTACTTCAGTTTGAGGTAAACTCAGATGCGTGGTGTATTGGTTTCGTACTGCTGTATAGCATACTAGCACAAATTCAGCAGTTTAAAACACTGCACACATTTCTTATCTTGCAGTTTTCTTAGGTCGGGGGTCCTGGAACACTACGTCCTCTGCTCAGGTTCTCACAAGAGTGCAAACCGGTGTTAGCAATGTGCCTCACTCCATAGATCATCTCAAAACATGGCATCTCATTTCTTCAATGACAGTAAGGAGAAAGTCTCTCTCTCTCTCTCTCTCTCTCTCTCTCTCTCTCTCTCTCTCTCTCTCTCTCTCTCTTTCTCTCCCCCTCTCTATTTTTAAGAGGTACTGGAGATTGAACCCAGGACCTCATATATGAGAAGCAGGTGCTCAACCACATAAGCTACATCTGCTCCCCAAGACAGTCTCTCTTGTGCTTGTTATCAGGATGGAGCCATATATAAAAATGTTATATTTGTACACCTATATATAAATATACATATATGCATATATATAGGATGGAGGCTAAATCCCATCACCTTTGTCATTTTTGTTGGTTAGAAGCCAGCCACATATCTTCTTCATACCCAAGGGGAGAGGATTATACAGGTGAGAACATGAGGGCCATGTACAAAGTTCTGTCTGCCATAGTTCACATGTACCTCTCTCATGCAAAATATATTGACACCCTTCCCAAGGTTCCCAAGAATCTCTTCTCATTATAGTATCAGCTCAAAGTCCCAACATCTCATCATTTAAATCAAGCCCAGGTATGGATAAATCTGGGTGTAATCCACTAAGCACAACTAGTAGAGCAATATTCCTCTCCATCTGTGGTTCTGTAAAGCTAGAGACAACTTATCTTCTCTTGACATTCCCAATATATCATAGACAAGCATAGAATCACAGCAATTATCACTTTCATTTTAAAAAATGGAGGAACTGGAAGGTTAAAAGTTGTCACTGGTCAATGGCAGTTCTGAAAACCAGTTGGGCAACTCCAACCTGACTTCCTTAATTAAGGTTCCAAGCTTGGGAATTATAGTCCATGGCCTGTAGAATTTTGTTCAACAGCTTCCTTTCATTTTTTACTCTCTCTGACACTTTTAGTCCAATCTGGCAGTGTTTCTGATGAAATAATGTCTTCAAAAGCTTTGTAGGTTTTCTACGGATTTCAAATAGGGTTCATGCTATCAGAAAAAAACCCACATCCACAAATATTTTTATGATAAATCTTTCTTTAGTTTGGCCTCCTGATCCCTGTTCTGAGACAATATCCTTCAGTTTCCTGGTGTGACTAAGAGGATCTGTGAGGCACACCCTAATCCCTGGAAAGAGACCCTAGTGTAAAGGAATATTGTGAATGTTTGATACTTCTGAGATTTTAACAAAAGGTTGTTTTGCCACACCGTGCCCTTTTCTCTAGAGAACATTTTTCTGAGTGAGCCTCTCAATTTTAGTGTCACTTGCCATCTGGGGAGGCTGAGGTCTTGTTTCCTTTTAATTTAACTGTTCTTTCCTCAATTTATCACTCTTATTTTGAATTTGACAATAGGCAGAAAGAAGAAGCCAGTCAATATCTTTGACACTCTTCTTTGAAATTTAATCAAATTTATCACTTTCAAGTTTGGTTTTAAGATCAGTTCTGCCAACAATCTGATGGATTTTATGCCTCTGATATGGTCACAATCCTGACTGAAATCTGGATTATAGCCTGCAGAGATGGTGAAGCACATAGCTTAGTTAAGCTATGCCCAGATTTCTGACCTATAGAAACTAGAGGTAATAAGTATGTACTGTTTTAAGCCACTAAGTTTTTGGTAATTTGTTATGTAGCAATGGAAAACTGATACAGTTGATCATGCTATCTCTTGGGGTTACAAACAAAGGACAAGAAACAAAGAGGAACTGTTCCATGGGTATAAGGGCTTGGAATTTAAGGTCCTGGTTGGGGACAGGGGAAGAAGGCTTAGGCTTTCCCAAAGCAGGGGCTGGAACTGAGACAAAACAGAAACTTAGCATCATCAACAGCTAAAGTAAAAAATAGTAGAAGAGCACTTACAATGTCCTGAGAGAAAAATAATTCCCAATGAAAACTTTCATTGGGTATACCTAAGAAGGAAGAAAAATTATCCTGAATTTCAGGTCTGATATAAAGAAATGGTGAGCAAAGAAACTGGTTAATAGAGAAATGAATTTCAATATTTATTTACAAATTATTAATCTGTAGGGCATAAAATGATCAATAATTAGATCATGTAAAATAAGAAATGGTTTTAATAGTTAAAGCACAATTGGTCACATGTCCTTATATAATTCTGGAGGAGAGAAAGGTATTTATATATTTTAGACTTAATGTAGCTTTTGTATGAATCTTAAAATCATGAGAACAACTACTAAAAGATCTGAAATAGTATGGGTATTCTCTAAATTATCTGAGAGAGAAACTAAATTATCAGAGAAAAAAACTAATGAAGAGATGGGATAATAGACTAAATAAAGCATAGAAAATTGGATAAATATAATTTTTCAAAAAAGATTATAGAATTATATCAAAATAAGTCAGTAATCAAGGCAAACATATTATTGTATTAACCATTCCACTTAAAAATAAAATTGCTTAGTCTAGATGAAAAAGAAATCCTACTATATACTGCTTACTACACAGTTGCCCAAAATACAGAGGGACAGAAATGATGGAGAAAGTGGTTGGGGAGATATATTTTAGAAAGATACTTTAAAAAAAAAACTGTGCTTTCAATATGAATATCAATGTTGATTTTAATGCAAAATCTTTTTTAGAAAGCATAAATGCTAACATAATAAAGTACTTTATAATTATGCATTTCAAACCATGAGAAAGATGCTTCAAATCTAAACTAGTTTGTACTTACAGTATCAAAATATCTCATCATGTTTGATGAAATTACAAGTAGATATTGAAAAATCTGCCATGGAAGTAGAGGATTTGAAACCTAGCTTTTTCAAAGTTTGATAGATCAGTCAGATAAAAAAAGAAATAGGAAAGATTCAGATGATTTGAAAAACCTAATTACCAATTTTGTTTTATTAAATATACAGACTACAGAAGCATAATTTTGGAAAGACACAAGTCTTTCAAACATGTCTAATCACTTACAATTAACAATGTGCTAGGGTATGAAGCATACAGTAAATATCAAAGAATCAATTGCATACACACCATGTTCTCTGACTTCAATAGAATTATTTCAAAAAATTTAAAAACTAAGAACCTAAATATTTGTAAAACACAATAACATACATAATATTAATTAGGTCAAGGGTCAAAGAGATTAAGTAAAAATTATAAAATAAATTTTAAAAATCTACTTATCAAACCTTGTGAAATTCACCTAAAGTAATAGTTACAAGCCCATTTATAGCCTTAAGACCACCTAGTAGTAAATAAGGTAGCCAAGCCAAGAAATTAGAAACAGAGTAAATAAACCCAAATACATTAGAGATGAGAGCAGAAAATAATGAAAGAGGTATTCAAGTAAAATTCAGATAATCATAAAAGTCAAAAGTTCTTTGAAAAGTCTAATGAAAGATAAAGCTTTTGATATATTTATCAAGAAAAATAAATAAAAGCAAATATTAGGAATATAGGAGGAAATACAGTTAAATATATGGTAGAGATAAAAAAGAATATTAGAATAAATGAATGACTATTTTTAAAATTAGAAGAATAACAAATTCAAATACTTATATAATTTAGCAAAACACAGTCAAGAAATGGAATATAATGCATAGTCATTCAACTAATAAAGGAATAAAATTATGATTTGAAAACCTACTCTACCCAATATGGTAGAAATAAAACCCAGAATAAAAAGCACCACCCAGATAATTTTACAAATGAGTTCCAACAGACATTCAAAGAATAGATGTGCCCAATATTACAGGGATTCTTGTAGGAATAGAAAAAGATGCAATTTCTGAATTCAGTTTACAAGTCATTTTGATCTCAAAAACAGACAGGAAATTTTTGAAAGGAAAATATTTTCTTCACTTTTGAAGAGTCACAAAATTAAAGGCATTCAAGGGCAAAAGTGAAAATATCAATGGTGTTTAATATCCAAGTATCTTAAAGGATGGATTATAGGAATGAAAATGTGTGAACCAGTGGTTATGGAGTGAAAATAGTATTCATCACATTGAATTTTTGTGAGAATATAATGAGATAATCCAAAAGCTTCAAACTGTGCCTGTTCTATACGAAGTTCCTCTTAATAACAGAATGTGAATGGATGGTCCATCAAGCCTTTTCCTTTCATTCTGACACCTCCTGAGTTGGATCTTTATGTCTCAAAGCATAAAGCAAAAGCAAAAACATAATGCAAATATTTTCTGTATGATTATCATTTCTAGTGACATTTCCTAGTTTATTTCTCATTTTTAAATCTACTTCAAACTACATTTTAAATTCTGAAGAATACTTCAAACCTATTTTTTAGGATTCTGTTTTTTGTAATAAATATAATATTCCTATAAGAGCAAAAAATATAAAATAGATTTATTTGTGAAGAATTTCCTTTAGATACTTACACACAGGAAATAAAGTGTAGGAATGTTTAATTCAGTTAATGGGCGGAATATACCACTCACTGAAAACATAAATATAATAAATTTGGAATGTCTAAATGAAGAAGCTGAGGTCATATATACAAATGTGACTATGGGATACATAATCTTTAAATATGGTGTATATAAATAAATGAAGAGATGAATGTGTATGTATGTGTGTGTGTGTGTGTATGAGAAACAGACAGAGAGTGAGACAGAGTGTACTGAAGATGACGAACAGTCTTCTTACAACTAGTCTATAGACACTAAAGTGATTAAAACTGAACATCATAATTTTTGTAATTGCATTTTTGAAAGAAAGTTCAGCATTACAAGAACAGGTGCACTGTATGAAGCTTCCAGATGGTCTTCAGGAGAGCATTATTAAATCATAGTTCTGATATGTCATGTACTTTGGGAAGGAAATATATAAATCAAAGAGAGATGAACAAAGAAGATTGCCACATAATAACACAGTACTTATTTTTAATTTTTAAAGGTTTTATATCTATGTTTGCTGTTTTCAATATTTAGCTATCGTTAAATTCTTAATTAATATTAAAACATCAAAAGTAGAAGATGCTTATGGTGCCAGATATTTTACATTGCTAAATAAAGTCTGCTTTACTGCCAGCTACATGTTTTCAAGTTACATAATTTACATAATTCTTTCTAGTAACAAGAATACAAGTAAGTATGAGTAGTAAATCATATGAATCTGTCTACCTTCTCTCTAAGGAAATGTATATAAGTTGCGTCCCTACACGTTGGGAAGTCTCCAGTGAGTTAAGACGCCATGGGGAAAAGGGCATTGTGGATAAGAGTAGGCTAATAATATGTTGTGAGGGGGATGGTCTCCAAGCCCCTGTCTTGATCCCAGAATAAGGATTTAAAGCAACAATCTCAAAGGAAGAGAAGATATAACAATATAGCTCAGTTTCTGGATTCTAAACACAGTCCAATGCTGTCTTTGACAGGGTCTTTCCAAATCATACTTCCTACATGAAATGACTTCAGATAGGGCAGGCTGAGAGTGTGCCAAGCATACTACTATCCACTGAGATCATTCATGAGTTTTGGACAAACATGTCATTTTGATTTCCCTTAAAACTCTATAATATCAAGTGTCAGCACGTGTTGAGTATGCAGAAGTCATAGGAATGGCATGAGAAGAGCATGGACCCCAAATCTAGAATGGTCTTGTAAAGCACTGTTTGTAGGAGAATGACTTGCTCAGTTTTGAGTTTTGGAAAGATCTTGCTGATTTTTATGTGGAGAATGAAATGAATTTGGACAAGACCAGAATCAGAGAGATGTAAGAAGACCTATGAAGAAGTCAGGCAAGTGGGAGTGTGGCCTGAACCAGGGCCTAGGCACTGGCACCAGAAAGAAGAGAAATTGCAAGAGGTTAACCTTAGTGAGAGATGGGAAGTCAGGATTGAAGGATGATGCCTACATTTCTGGTTTGTTCAACTGCATGAGTGTAACTGGGAATAAAGGAGGAAAAGTAGATTTGGGGGAAAGATAATATATTCAGTTTTCAACCTGTTGCAACTTCAACGCATTTCGGGTAGCAGCACATCCTCCCTGAGCCAGGGTGATGCGTATAGCAACCCAGAGGAGCAGACACGGCAAAGCTCATAAATTTTTATTACTTAACAACAGCCATGACTCAATGATTACCAGGATACTCACACAAATATTCTCCACCTTTGAGGACATCGTATGTGGAAGAAAAGATTTTGAAAGGACTTTGAAATAAAGAGAAAATAGTTTGTGTGAAAACCTAGTAAACCCAATGTCTAGTAATGCCCTCTCTCCTTTTACAGTTATTGCTTGAAGCAGAAGCCACAAGAGTTAAAAGTGGTGGAGTTAAAAGTTGGAACACAGGCAATGAGCTCTTTTGACAAAGTAGTATCACACGTGCTCCTTCACTGAACCACTCAGAGAGATGTAAGAACTAAGGGGCACAGAGAACCAGCATGCTACCTTTTATCTCTGAGTCCCCAGTTTCTAGAAGGAAGCATTATTCCAAAGAGATGTTCAGTAAAATTACCTAGGAAAAGTCACTGTACTTTTCATGGTTCCCAATCAATATTGTATAGTTGTAAATAATAACTTATCATTGTATCATAACATTGTAAATGGTAATGATACTTACCTGTGGGATTATTTAGATGATGGATTAAGCCAGTCACCTTTCAAACTCTAAAGTATATACAAAAATGAAAAACCATGAAAAATTAGAAATGAACCTTTGCATTTGGCATTATCAAAATATGTTGCTGTATTAAAAACTTTAAGTATATTAAATTTCTTATTGTTCATTGTTCATTTTATATTCATGTGCATTTGTACATTTTTCTCCCTTAAGACTCAACAATGTTATTTCCATTTTTTGTGGGGTAAAACAAACCATGTACCATAAATATATTTATATCTCTAAATTGACCTTAATGCTTAAAATTATTTATTTTTTATCTTCTTATTACCATCTTCCCTTCAAAATCATAAAATCCACTACAAAAGTAATTATGTCTATTTATTCACCAGTTAATAACTAGGACATACTGGTATAGAGGCGACCAGGCTCATGTAGTAGGCCACAATGAACTCTGCCAGTGAATGGAAGAATGACTGGCAATCTGTTAGAATATTTTTTGAAATTGTCTATTACATCTCGGTTTACCCTGAATTTCACAGAAATTGTTTCTTGACGTCTTAGCAATGCTCCTATGATCACTCCAGGTGCCACCTTACAGCACTTAAGCAAAAGTGTTTTAGTTGTTTTTGTTGCTTTGCTTATTTGTTGTTTTTTAATGTATCAGGAGAAACCCAGAAGATGTGATGCATTAAAAATAGAAAATATATCTCAGAAATTATTATTAGGAGGAATATAAGATTCAACCTATTTGATTTCTTAGGCTTTTGATCTGTCCAATTTGATCTTCTTCTTATTGGTGAACACATGAAATACACACCTCCAGATCTTTAAATAGCTTAATCCCATGGGTTAAAACATTAATTTCCAAGTTAAATATCCATTTTCTTTATCCTTCTTAGACGATTCTGCTATATATAAAATCTAAGTGTATAACTCTATCTTAAATTATGTTGAAACATTCACATAAAACTAATTTTTGTATATTCAGCTCATGATTTCGTGAAATCATGTTTTATAAAGCATAAACTTCTGTATTTGAAGTAATTGTTAGTTTCCACAAGTGACATTGTACTTGTCTCAATCTTCTAAGTGATTGAATTAAACAGCAGCAAAGGGGTGTGAAACACATCTTATCATACAGTCTATTTTCTTTTGATAGTAAAGGCAGTACTTGCAGTGGGGGGCGGGGCATTGATAAAGAAACAACTAATGCTTCCATGTTGGCAATGGAATGCATTATGCTGAAGAAATAAAGATGTAAATATTATAATTCTTTGGTTAACCCCACCAATCAGCCTCAACCTTATCCTTACCTCTTAACCTCTCCAAAAAGCCTGTTTAATCTAATATTGCTAATAGAATTAACAGTCTTTACTTTTCTTTTTCCGTGGGAGGTCAATTGTAATCTCTAAATAACTAACTTATTAAAGACATTCAGGAACTAATTTATTGATATGTTGGAGTCTCTCTCCAGAAGAATATATTCCCTACCCGCAGGAACTTGGAATGGAATTGAGGGGATAAGACACATGAAACAGCAGCTAACAATAAGGCAGAATGTGATCAGTGCCAAACTAAGGATCTGCATAGTGAGTGTTCTGTGGTTCAGAGGAGTGAGCTTCCTTGAGGTGCCGTGAGAACAGGATTCTTAGAAGTAGTGAGGTTGAGGCCTCTGGAAAGATGAATGTGAAAGAAGGTGTAGGAAAGAAGATGCTCCAGCAAAAGTACTGTACAGAGGTGGATATACCAAAGTCTATAAACCTACCTAAAGTTAATGCAGAAAAATATCATATTCAAGGATTATTGACAAAACAGTGAAGCTGGAGTTAAGGCATTATTTATGGACAGATCATTAACCCCTGCTCTCATACTCTTGCCCTCTGTGGAAGGCTGAAGCAGGCAATTTAAAGCCAGCTGTAATCTTCTCACACTTGTAGGGTACAGAAGTCAAGAAGGTGTCTTAGCAGGTAAGAGAAAAAAGGAGTTTTAAAACTTTCTGCTTCTGCCTAAATCAGTCCAGCATGGTACACAGTAAAATGAAGCAATCACACAACTGCACTTTAAGCAACCCAGAGAATTAGTGGGAAACATCCAGCTTGAATAGGTCAAATGCCAAGGTTAAGGTGAAAATCCAAGCATCCGACTATGTCCTGTGACCAGGTTCTAATAAAACTTAGTAAGACATAGCTATAAAAATTAAAAGGAATCATATGCCAGTTGAGCCCTGAATCTCAGCAGAGTTGCAATACCTACTTTCCAGTTTATTGACTCACTAAGAACAACTAACAAAAGGATGATGATGGACAATGCCCATCCCGCAAAAAAACAGTATCTACAACTGCAAATAATATAGCGCCATCCATCTGCCTCATGTGATCTAAACCCCCACTCAATCAGAAACAGAGTGGCCATCACAACCCCAACATCCTCAAGATTGAGGAATGAGCAAACATAAGGGAGGAATGCAACTATGGAGTAAAGTAGATATGATTATTCTAGCAATGGAAGGACTTGTATCATTGATATAAAGGCAGTGGCCACCAGAAGTTCTGAGGGGAAGGAGAGGGAAGAATAGATGTAACATGGGACATTTTGGGGATATTGGAATTGTCTTGCATGACACTGTAGTGACGTAAACAGGCCATTATGCATTTTGTCAAAACCTATAAATTGTATGGTGCAAAGTGTAAACTATTGACCATAGTTAGCAGCAGTGATGCAATATGTGGTCATCAATTGTAACAAACGTATCACAATATTCAAAGATGTTGTTAACGTGAGAAAGTGTGCGAAGGGGAAAAGGTGGGGTATATGGGAATCCCGTATACACACACACACACACACACACATATATTTTTAAGTTACTCAGGCCCTCATATGGGAAGTTGCTGCTCAACCACTGAGCCGCATCGAATTCCCTGAGTTGGTTTTTTCATTTATTTTGCTTGTTGTTCATTTTTGTTTTTTTTTCATGAAGCACTGGGAACAGATCCCAGGACTTCCCATTTGAGTGGCAGGAGCTCAACCACTTGAGCCACATCCGCTCCCTCCCCTATATTTTTAATTCAACATTTATATAATCTAAAGCTTATTTAAAAATAAAAAAGAATCATTATGCCTAAAAAGAAAATATACAATTGCTTAATATAATATCATGGATTTTGGGGACTCTACTGGCCTTAAGAAAGATGTCCTCTAAGGCTCTCATTTAGAAAATATGGAACTGAGGAGGTAAAATTTACATCAAATGATGTAGCATGTAAGTGATAAAGACAGGATTATAACTCGAGACTTTTGAATCCTATTTTGATTACATACTGGACCACTGCAAAATTTAGTACTTTCCAGAATTCACAAAGGATTCTGAGTCTTTAAGAGCAACTCATGTGGCTACATCCTACTTGTTACACAAGTATCAGTAGAGAAAACAAGTTAATACAGGAAAGTTAGATTTACAGCAAGTGCAGTAGCCTTCACAGTTTGTTTCTACTTTTTTCATAGAAATATACATAGCTCATATAGCTGAGTCATTTTAAGGGAATAGATGATCTGTTCATTCTCTATCAATGAAATTGTACTGGAGACATTTTCTTGATGTTTTCTCTGTGAGCTAACGTTTAATTTTTATCACTGATTAGAAATATAAATTCTCTTATGTTATAGTAAAGTGGAAAGAAAAGTTCCACAAAGTCAAATAAACACA
>PVKH010037014.1:0-11514 GCA_004027955.1 Chaetophractus vellerosus | reverse complement strand
GACCTGCCCTGCCCGTGGCGGCTTTTGCCTGTCCGTGGCAGCTTTTTGCCCTGCCCACGGCGGCTCCGGCCCGCCCATGGCGGCTTGCCACTCTCAAGGCGGTCTGCCCGCTAGGAGAGGTCCCCGGGAACCGAACCCAGGGCCTCCCATGTGGTTTCCCAGCGAGCTCTTTATCCACTGAGCTATCTAGCCGGGCCCCTGAATACTATTTTAAACAGCATATCTTTTTCTTAAAAATTTGATATGGCAGGTTTTATTGTATTCTAGATTAGCCTTTGTAGTTTAATCTATTTCTGAATTTTATAGCCTCTCCTTTTTTCCATATCAATATCACACTACTATATTTACTGTATCTTTATAATATATTTTGGCATTTTCTAGCACTAATTACTCTTCTTTTAAAATTTACTTTATCTACCTTCCAGAATTTGTTCTTCTGATGAATTTTATAATTATTTTGTCAAATTATAAAACAAACGTCAAAATTCTACTAAGAATTTTACTTTAAAAGTTTTATTTATTTTACATCCTTTTGTCACTGAATCAAAATATTAAATTTTTGGCATATATTAAATTCCTGTCTACGATCGTTCTCTTTAAAACTGTTGATTGGTTTGGGAGAAAATCAAGAATATAGGTTGTTTCTCAAATTTTTCCAAGTTTCTTTATGTCGATGAGTAAAATTTAATATTTTCTTCATACAGGTCGTCAAAGTCATTGTTTCTCCACATTAAATTACTTTGCTATTGCAAGTGGGTCTTTTCATTGCATTTTAAATGGTTTATTGTTGATATATATGCAGGCATTAAATATTTAAACATTTATACTCTATTAATTAATTTGCATAGTTAGATCACGCCCATAGTTGCATGCTATCCCCATTATTTATTTATTTATTTATTTATAATATTTCTTGCCTCTTCAATTTGCCAGGGTGACAATAATATCAATAACGATAATGCTTGTTTCTCTTTTTTCCTCAATTCTCAGCCTGACATAAACATAAACATCCAACAATGATGAATAAATGCAGCCAAGGTGACAAATCAGTTTGGGCATTTATCATAAAAGAAGTATTTTAACCTGTCTTGAACGTACAAATATTAAGTAAACATTGATATTTTTTGACCAACTTACTTGATTTTTCTACATCTGCACAGGCTCACATCAGCTATTATTCTTCAGGCTTGGGCTAAATTTTGTCTTTTAAAATTTCCAAACTCCTCTCATGTGGAATGTAATAACCAAATATAGTCAAAGCATCCAAAATATCATCCTCCTAAGAAAACACTTGCTAAAATACTTTCCACTGAAATAAAGAATATATGGAAAGGATGGATTTGCTAGTGTCACATAAAAAAGGTAGTCGTATGTAAAGCAGAGGCCCACAGGATCAGAATATAATATATACCAGCTACCCAAATTATCCATTTTCATAAAATTGGTTTCTACAATTGTTTAAGACAGTCAAACAGGAGAAGCAAGCATATTCTACTTTGATAAAAATGAGTAAAATGTTTGACTATTTATTGGCATCACCTCGCCATGTATAAACAAGTCAGAATGCAAACCTGAGGCATAGTTTGCAAGAAGATCCAAGTTCTTCTTTGACCTGTGTTTGATGTTTCCCCTCCCTGTATGTTAATGTATCTTTCAACTCTGGGTTCCCAGTAGATTCATTGCCTGCCCTCCCTACTGGGATGCTTCCCATCTTGGGCAGGAACCTATGCTTCAGGATCCCCAGTCTACCCTTCTAATCAGAATAAACCCACCATAGGTCTTATTCCATCCATGCCTCTATTTATTTTCTGATGACCACACCCTTTATTTGGCTGAATTGTTTTCCAACCTAAGAGGGCATACTAATCATGTAATAAGACATTTACAGGAGAAAATCCTTCATATTAAAGGAGTGCATTTGATGAAACTTATTTTGGCAGGACATGTTTCTGTGACTTGCAGCAGAAATTCCTTTTAAAGGAACCAGGAAAATACTGTTAGGAAGCAGTCCCACATCATCCCAAATTTCTCAAGATTGAGTAATGAAAAAAACATAAGGGGGGAGTATAACCCCAGACCAAAGTCAATTTATTGTTATTATAGTTAGTATATTGTGTTAACAAAAAACTTGCAACACTAATATAAGGATAGTGGTTGCCAGGGATTTGGAAGGGAGGAGGAGGGAATAACAGGTAGAAAACAGGGCATATTTGGGGTGGTGATATTCTCCCCTATGATACCGCAATGATGGACCCAAGACATTATGCATTTGTCAAAGTCAGTGGAACAGTACAGTACAAAGTGTAAACCATAAAGTAAACTATAGTCTTTAGTTAGGAGCAATGCTTCATTTTGTTTAATCAATTGTAACAAAGGTACCACACTAATCTTAGATGTTAATGACAGGGAAAACTATGTATGCCAGTGGATGTGGAGGCTATATGGGAATTCCCTATACTTTCGGTGTTATTTTTCAGCAAATGTAAATCTAAAATTTCTCTAAAATAGTTTACTATTACCAAAAAATAAAGTTAACTATTACCAAAAAATTATATGTTCTAATTCATCAGTATAGGATGTATTACTGAGAGATAGGAGTGATTAAGACTATATGAAAAACTACTGTTTAAAGGAAAGTTTCACTATCCACAGGAAAGTACCAGGGAATTCACAGAAAGGAGTTCAGTCAAGAAGTCAAAACACACAAAACTGAGGAGCTGTTCAGAGTGCCGGTCTGGGCGCAAAGTGAGATTCAGAGGTGTAGCCTTTGAACAAGGCCAGATAGTTGAAACAGTGAGAGAACACGGTCCAGGTTTTGGAGACAGATAATCACATCACTTCTGGGTGATTCCACTTCTGTGGAGACCAAAAGGTACAGGTCTTATACAGGTAGAAATGTACAGTAAAAGAAAAGACATTTTTAAAATTCTAATCCATATTTGGTGGATTGAAACCATCACTAAATAAGACCACTTGAAGATGTTTTATCAGTTAAGGTGTTGTAGACTCACTTGTGAACAGGATATTTCAAGGTCCTATTTAGGTGTGGCCAACTGAGTCAGGGACTTGCAAACTAAGGAACCCCAAGGATTATGGCAAGCCAGCAACATAATGCTGCAGGGTATTGCCAACACATTGATTTTGGACTTCTAGCTTCTGAAATGTTAAACCAACAAATTTCTATTACTAGGCCAACCAGGGTGTGGTATTCATCACAGCAGCCTGGAAAGCTAAGATGGTAGGTTATACAGGTCCATTCTAATTGGTATGAAATTTGTCATGCATTGTGTCTCATGCAAAGACCAAAACCTTCTTAGAATAAAGAAGTCACAGAACTCCCAGGGTCTACCACTAAGATGGAGAAGATCCTGAAGAGCTTCAGAAACTAGGGCAAACACTTAGCCATAACATTCACGAGGGTGATGATGGACAACATTTCATAACCCATGCAAATAGTATAAACAAAAACAAGAGGCCATTCCTATTGCAGTGTGTCTTGAACTAGTAATGGGGAGCTCAGCTCTGCTGGCCACAGGGCTAGTGCTCCTGGAATTGGCATTTGCTTTCCTTCTACCTGGAATGCCCTTAACCCAACCTGGCTTAGGTAGCAACAAGTGCACCTCCTGGTTCTAGCCAATCCCTGAGAAGTATAATTTAGCCTTCCTTCCCCCAAATATAGCTAATTATTTCCAACATTCTTTTACTTGTGTAGCTTGTTTTATGCACAGAAGACTGTGTATATACTTAATTAGCTGGACCTTAAATGCATTTTCATTTGTTTTTGTATAAAAATTACCACAAACCTAGTGTCTGAAAGCAACACAATTTTATTACCTTACAGTTCTGGAGGTCAGAAGTCCAAAATGGATTTCTCTGGGTTAAAATCAAGGTGTTGGCAGGGCTGTGCTCCTTTCTGGAGGCTTTAGGTGAGAATCCATTCTCTTACCCACCCTCGCTTTTAGAGGCTATCTGCATTCCTTGGCTTATGGTTTCCTTCCATTGTGAAAGCCAGCAAAGACTTGCCCCATCTTTGTCAAAGGGCTTCATCCTGCGTCTGACACACCTGCCTTCTTTTACACATTTAAAGGGCCTTTGTGATTACATTGATATTACTGAGATAGCCCTTATTTTCAAGTCAGCAGATGAAGCATCTTAATTTCATCTGCCACCTTAATTCTCCATTACCATGTGTGATGGTTTCAAGCTGTTTGGACCCAAGAAAAGCATGTCCTTAAAGCTAATCCATTCCTCTGGGTGTGAACCTGTTGGGACCTTTTGATTACATTACTTCAGTTTTAAATTGTGGTTCAGGGTGTGTCTTAACCCTCTTACTGGAGTCCTTTATAGATGGAATAAATATTGAGAGAGAAACAGAGAAAAAACCACAGAAGCTGAGAGCGAAAGCCACAGAAGCAAGAAGCTGAAAGTACCAAAACCTAAGAGAGAAGGAAGAGATGAGCAGATGCTGTCATGTGCCTTGCCATTTGGCAGAGGCATCTAGGATCACCATCAGCTTGTCTTTGGGAAGAAAGCGTTCCTTGATAGTGCCTTGGTTTGGACAATTTCATGGCCTCAGAATCGTAACCTTGTAAACTAATAAATGCCCATTGTAAAAACCCACCCTTTTAATGGTATCTGCATTTTGGAAACCTGGCAGACTAAGGTACCATGTAAGGTAACATAATCACATGTTCCATAGTTTAAGGCATGGTCATCTTTGAGGGGCCATTAGTCTTCCTCTAATATTCAACAACTAATATTTAACAGGCCATAATTTGTACAAAACAAGCAAAAATATGATTTCAAGAAGATGAAATTATGGTTTAAATTAATTTGAGAAGTACATACACACATGCAGTCAATCTTCATTACTTGTAGATTCCATATCTGAGTTTTCCCCAACATGCAAAAACTTACCTTTAATCCCAAATTCAATACTTGTGGTGCTTTTGCAGTCATTTACAGAAATGAGCAAAGTGGTAAAATATTTGAGTCACCCAATGTGTCCACTCCCAGCAGTATCCAAACAAGGTGACATTCTGCCTTCTTGTATCAGCTCTCATGCTGAAAACAAGGGTCCTTTTCATCATATATTCAGTGCCATATTTTTCAAGTTTTTGTGCTTTTTCTTGATTACTTAATTGTTTAAATTGCCTCCACGCATAGTGCAGAAGTGCTGTCTAGTGTTCCTATGAACAAGATGTCTCCAATGTACCTTATGGAGAAAACACACGTGGTAGATGAGCGTCATTCAGACCTGCCTTCTAATGCTGTCGGCCATAAGTTCAATGCTAATGCACCAATAATATATATTTTCAAAATGTGTTATTAAACAGAAACACGCATAAAACAAGGTATGCATTGAATGGTTGACGAGAACTTTGTGAACAGAGATTTCCAAGGAGTTGACCCAGTATTCCCTTAGGAGCAATGGTTCGGCATTGCCTGGTTCAATGTTTGTGGCACCTTTATAGAACTCAAGTACCTCAAATGACGAGAACTGATTGTGTGTTTACACATATATTTTATGTATTGCTTTGCAAAAAAAGGTGTGGATGGACACATCTGCCAAAAAAAACACCACAAAACACACGCTAAGGTAAGAGTGGTGGAAAACTGGCCTCCAGCCAGACAATATTCTCTCAAGTAGGGAAAGTTGCTGGTGGCTCTTTAGAGGTAAGCTCCCTTGACCGCCATTTAACTTGTTCAATTGACGGAACCAAGCTACTGCCAGCGCCACCCTGAACTGCGGCCTCCAGCGATGGTGCCAAAAGTTTTATTCTGGAGCTATTTAGAGGCAGCGATCTCATGGGCGGAGGTGGTTACAAGATGTGTCCTGAAACTTTGTTCTATTAAAAAAGCATCTTCATTTTACTTCAATTATTGGTATATCGAGTATGGATTTGGAGAGGACCAAGGGATGGAACCTGTGACTCTCTCTGCCCGGAGTCCCTGATCTAAGAGGAACTCAGATTATCATGTTTAGGGAAAAAGCCTCCATCAAACACAAATCCACTCCACACAACAGTCCCCACAATGACTTCTTCCTTTCATACATCTGTTCCAATGTATGGACTGATGGGGAAAAAACACAATAAACTCACTGTGAAAAACCAAGATGTAAAGGAAGAAAGGAGAAGAGGAGGTGGGGGTAGAGGCTGTGCTTTTTGAAAATGGGATAGCACAGATTCTGGCCTTGGAGCACAAGGGTCCAGAACTTCCGCAGCTGAGAAGGATTTATGGAAACACACAGGATATAGATACCACCCTACAAATGACACTGAAACATCCGTCTTTTATTTTTTTTTAATTTTTAAATCTTTAAGCAGTTTTATTGAGATGTATTCACATACATATAATCTATCCAAAGTATATAATCAATGGCTTTTGGTATAATCCCAATGTTGTGCATTTATCACCACAAAATATTTTAGAGCAATTTTATTACTCCAAAAAGAAAAATCCCACACCCCTTAGCAATCACCTCTCAATTCCTTTATCCATTCCCAGCCTTACATAACCACTAATCTAGTTTCATCTTTATAAACTGATTTGTGTTTACATTTTATATAAATTTTATATATCATACCATAGGTAGAACTTTGTGTCTGGTTTCTTTCACTTAGCATAATGTGGTTTTTTGGTCTATAAACATCTTGTAGTATTAACATATATTAGTTCAGTTTCAAAGAAATTTTTGAAGGGTTTATTCCCACCATTATATTTTTAATTCTTTTTAAATTAATAAATCTTGTTCTTCTCCTAAACTCTTCTTCCACAAGAACTTCCTTTTTTTCCTATTCCTACCCCTCATTTTGTGCTTACAGGAAAATAAGGGGGAAATAGTTTATATTTTGTTCTCTGCAGGAAGAAGTACGCATTTAACTTCACAGAAGGTTCGCATTTTACATGTGATACCACTGAGAACCACTGCAAATGTATTTTAAGAATTTGAGTGTTTGGGGGGACTTCTTTTTGTTAAAATATGTCAGCTTCTTTTCTGTAAATATAAAAGATACTCTTTTTCTGCAAGGTTTTAAAGCATATTGGGAGAACTCAAAATGGCTTAAAGTGCTGACAAAATTGCATTTTGATGATGTAAGTGTACACAAACTCAAACTGCTTGGCTAATTTTTTCCTTCAAATTACCTGTGATTCAAAAAGTTCAGTGAAAATACATTTACAAATGTGCCTGATGTATCTGATGGAACTTAGGTATTTTGAAATTCAGCTGGATTGAGTTGATACATTGAAATCTCTCCTTTTCTATCCAACTGTTGAGCAGTACCTGGAATTGCAACCAGATCTTTCATCTTCAGAGTCCAATGTAATTTTCATGTGTAAATTCATTAAGTTTCAACTTCCACGTCCTTCACCATCCCGTGAAATGTCAAAAGACATGAGGAATAAATACCAAAGCTGTATCAGTTTGTTATAGGGCATGAATATTTTGGAACAAAACTCTTCCCCCTCAAAAAAAAAAAAAAGAATTAAAAAACACGCCAAAGGACTTGTTTCCGAGAACACCTGTTGAGGCAAAGAAGAATAATAACATCTGCTCAATGTAAATCATGCAACACAAGCTTTAATGCATTACCTGTTTAATCCTGGAACAAAGTAATAATCATTATTCCTAGTCTTTAGATGAAGACTTTGAGGCTCCAGAGATGATGTAAGTTCCTCAAAGTCAAAGTGCCAGGAAACGACCAAGGCAAGGTTGAGCATGAGTCAGTTTCACACACCTAATATCATTCTGCATTAGGTCACAGTCATTATACTACCTGCAGAGGTGAAAACTAGGCTCTGGTGCTTTCTGCCTCTCCTTCTAAAATATTCTTGCTCTGTGACATCTCACCCTTCCTCTCAATGATCTTTTCTTACGTTCTGTGACCAGAACTCCAAAACGCATCCTACTTCGCAAACTCTAGCCCAGAATAGGCTGTGACATCACCTTTTAATGTAATCATTTTCCCAAGAGCATCTGTACTTGATAAAAGATGTAGAAATGCATTGCAAATTATTAAATTCCCTGTGCTGTAAAATTAATGAAGGTAAGTTTTGGGGAAAAGGTGTTTTTGTATCTCTTAGAACACTTTATTCCAGTGTGTTTTGAATGGGCATGTAGTAAACTATATGAATTAAGAACTACCCTACGAGGGAGTGGATGTGGCTCAAACAATTGGGCACCTGCCTCCCATATGGGAGGTCCTAGGTTCGTTTCCCAATGCCTCCTGAAGAAGACGAACAGAAAGACCAGGGAGCCATCTTGGGTGTGGGGAGTTATATATATATATATATATGAACTACTCCACAAAATGACATTTTAATCTCTAATCATTTGCTAAGTGAAGCAACAATTGAGCTAAAACTCAAGTTTGTTAATGTGGGTCACATTGAGAAATCTTTGAGATTATGTAACTGCTATATTCATAATTATTTCAGGAATCTCTGATCACCCACATCTTGACATTGATTCATACGTAGATGAAAAATCTTAGAATCCCTAATTTTATGATACTTTAAAACAATCATGTCATGTCTAGTGCTGACCCTAGCTAATCTAGGAATACCACAAATATTGAATCAGAGTTAATATACTTAACCTGAAATGTATATTATTTGCTTTATGATTTGTTCATATAAAAAAGCAAAGCCTTTATAAATATATTAATGTTTTAGGTCTCTAGAAAATCTTCCAGTTTATTCTACATTTATTAGTACATCTCTATTGCTTAATATCATTAAGTATCTCCCTTGGGAATTTCTATTATAAATAGGAGAATATTTTTCAATTCTCTAAAATGTCTTCATGTTATAACTCTATTCAAAAATTATTTATTAATGGAGGATCTTGCTGGCACAACCAATCATTTACTCAATACATATACCTTTTATTTTGCAACTACTATATATCAGATACTGTTCTAAGTAATAGGCGAACTGACAGAATAAATCAAACTCATGCTCTTGCCAAGAATAAATGTTAGTGTCAGTAGGTTTATCAATAAATAATTATTATTTCCATAAGTGCTACAAAGAAAAATAAAGGGAAAGGAAAGGGACTTCCAAGGGTATGTAAGGGTTATTATTACATTTTAAGAAAACATTTTATTGTGGTAACATGTATACAACTCAAAATTTTCTATTTTAACTGCTTTGAAATGTATAATTCAGTGATATTAATTATATTTACAATCTTGAGCTACCATTACCACCATCCATTTTGAAACTTTTTTTATCACCCCAAATGGAAACTCTGCACCCAATTAAGCAATAACTTCCCACCCCAGCCCACGCCTTATGCTCCAAGCCTGGTAGCTGTCTTTATGAATATTCTTACTCTAGATATTTCATATCAGTAAAATCAATTAGTATTTGTCCTTGTGCATCTGGCTTATGTCATTCAACGTGATGTCTTTAAGGTTCATCAATGTTACAACCTGTGTCAGAACTTCATTCCTTTTCACAGTTGAATAATATTCCATTGTATGGATATACCTCATTTTATCCATTAATTTGCTTATGTCCTCTTGGATGTTTTACACCTTTTAACTATTGTGAATAATGCTGCTATAAACCCTGATATCAAATATCTATTCAATTATTTTTGTGTATATACCTAGAAGTGGGATTGCCAGTTCACATGGCAATTCTATGTTCAATATTCTGTGGACCACATTGAACTGTTTTCCACAGTGGTTCCACCATTTTACAGTCCCACCAAAAATATACAAGCCTTCTGATTTCTCTTCATCCTTACCCACATTAATTTTCTACTTTTAGTGGTTGTGAAGTGGTATACACTTGTGCTTTTGATTTGCATTTCCCTTATAACTAATGATGTTGAGCATCTTTTCATGAGCTTATTGGCCATTGTATATCTTATTTGGGAAAATTTCTATATAAATCTTTGCCCATTTTTTATTGAGTGGATGTCTTTTTGTTGTTGAGTTGTAGTAGTTATTTAAGTTTTATAGGTATTAGGCCCTTAACAGATACATGATTTGCAGCTATTTTTCCCATTCTCTGAGTTGTCTGTTAAGTTTATTGATAGTGCCCTTGGATGCACAGAAGTTTTTAATTTTGTTGAAGTTCTTTTATCTATTTTTTCTTCTTCTGCTCCTGTTTTTGGTATCATATCTAATAAATCACTGTCAAATCCAAAATCATGAAGGTTTTCCCCTAAGTTTTCTTCTAAGAATTTTATGATTTTTGTGCTTATGATCCATTTTAAATTAATTTTTGTATGTGGACATCTTGTTTTCCCATAGTTTTTGTTGAAGAGTATATTCTTTCCCCACTCAATGTAAAACTTACTGATGGATTAGATGTACAGTGAGGGAGAAAAAGGGATTAAGGATGTTGTCAAGGTTTTTGGCATGACCAAATGGAAAGATAAATTTGGCACTGATTAAAGTAGCAGATAACTTTAGAAGGAAGTGGTTTTGGGAAGGCAAAAAAAGTTTGGTTTTGGATATGTTACATTTGAGATTATTATCAAAAAATTCTAAAGAGATTATGAAGTGATACCACTTTGGAAACCAGTTTAGTTCTATCTACTAAAGCTAAATATACACATATACAGAAATTCCATTCTGAAATAGATGCCAAATAGTTGAGTGCATACATTTCAACAAAATACATATACAGGACATTTTATAGTTGCACTATTTATATAATCCAAAAACTAGAAAAAAACTAAATAACTGTCAGCAATAAAGTTGATATATGTTATATATAATAGAGTACTATTTAGCTAAGCAAATATATGCAACCTAATGCCTATCATGAAAGATTTTGAGAAAGACAAAATATACACAAAGGAAGATACACTGTATATTCTATTTATAAAATGTTCAAATGCACACAAAACTGATCCAGGATATTAGAAATTAGAATACTGGGATCTTTGGGGCTTTGGCAGTTATTCTCAGAGGACAGAGAGGGGGCTGGTAAATAGTATATTATATTTTCAGAGCTTCATTGATCTGTACAATTACAATTTTATTTTATACACTTCTATGTATGTGTGCTATAATCTAATAACAAAATTTACTTTAAAAATTATTTTTCAGTGCTAAATATATTTTTGAATAGAGATGATGGGTAGCCAGGTCGATGCACAAGTCTAGAATTTAAGGGAGGTCTGGGTTGGGATATAAAACTGGAAGCTGTTGATGTATAGATGAGGTATTAAAGATTATGAAAGCTCCAGGAACGTACATAGTAAAGAAAAGAGGTGTATGAGCCTCATGCACTCCAATGTTAGAGTTTAGGGAAATCTTTTATAACCTGTAAATTAAATTGGGAAGAGTTAATCAGAGTGGCAAGCAGAGAGCCAGGAATGAAAAAGCCAAGCTAAAAAAGTGTTTTTGAAAAGTAATCAACTGGGCCTGGCTAGATAGCTCAGTGGATAAAGAGCTCGCTGGGAAACCACATGGGAGGCCCTGGGTTCGGTTCCCGGGGACCTCTCCTAGCGGGCAGACCGCCTTGAGAATGGCAGATCGGAAGAGC
>PVKH010037013.1:0-11513 GCA_004027955.1 Chaetophractus vellerosus | reverse complement strand
AAAAAAAAAAAGGCAGACCAACCCAAGGAAGCCAATGTGGCTCAGTGGTTGAGATGTGACTCAGTGGTTCAGCACCAGCTTTCCACATATGAGGTCCCAGACTCAATCCCCAGCTCCTGGTACCTCAAAACAAACAAACAGGCATTGAGTAGTGAAGTGTGACTGGAATATAAGGTTCAGGGGCTGGAGCAATATTAACCCCTGAATGTTAGTCTCTGCTTCTCCAAGGCCAAAGCAGGTTCCCAGGAAGTGTTTAGCCTTTGAATGCTGTTTTCATGGCTTCTCTTGCCTCAATGTCAGGCACTTCTTTGACTAAGAGTCTCACCTGCCTGTTAGTCCCAGAGTCACAGTTCCTTCTTGTGCTGTGTATCCCTCTAGCCAACTTGCTATCATGGTTTCAGTTCCCATCTGCTGCCTCATAATCCTTTTGTCCCTTCTCAAGCTATCTCTTACCATTCATGTGGCCATCTTTCACCTGTCTAATCCCCTGGAGTGTCCCTCAACAAGGGAGAACTGCTTTCATTCATAACACACATAAAAACCCTCTCCCACAATCACCAAGGCTGGCCTGTCTGCCGTCCCCCTGGCACCAGAGGCCCTGACAGCACCCTTCAGCTTGGCCTAGCTGTGCTCTTCTTCCGCTGACCACAGCAATCAGTGCCGGCCTCTCTCAGCC
This sequence comes from Chaetophractus vellerosus, assembly GCA_004027955.1. Classification (NCBI taxonomy): domain Eukaryota; kingdom Metazoa; phylum Chordata; class Mammalia; order Cingulata; family Chlamyphoridae; genus Chaetophractus; species Chaetophractus vellerosus. Next base: position 10,837 of record PVKH010037013.1, on the reverse strand, counting down.
ATCTTCGTGTGTATTTTTGTGTTCGTTTTTGTGTTCCAGTATTCTATCCTGGCCCCCAAAGTTGAATGTACCCAAAAAGTGAGAAAATGGCAGATTTAATAGCAAAAAACACACCTTAAATTCTGATCATATCATTATATTTAATTGTGATAGTTCCAATTTGGTCTTCATTTATTGATGAGAAAATGGAAATAAAGGGCACACACTCTCATTTAAGGTCAGAGTTTCTACCCCAGTATTAGCCAATAGTTGATTGTTTAGCCATTGCTATATAAGAGAATAATCTTTCCTTTTTTCATAAGTGTTAACTATTTAGGCTTCATAGAAGCATAACTTGTGGGCATTATACTTCCAAATGAAGATTACTTACTTTGCATAATGTACATACTGAAGTTTGGATTCTGAGCTTTGAAGTAGAAATTTACCAGACCAGAAAGTCCAAACTCTTAGATTTTGTTTGTTTGTTTGTTTGTTTTTAGGTACTGGGGCCAGGGATTGAAGCTGGGAACTTGTATATGGGAAGCCAGCACTCAACCACTGAGCTACATTGGCTCCCTGAGTTGGTTTTTTTGTTTGTTTGTTTGTTTTTGTTTGTTTTTAGGAGGTACCAGAAACTGAACCCAGGACCTTGTGTGTGGGAACCTGGTGCTCAGCCACTGAGCCATATCAGCTCCCCTGAGTTGGTTTTTTCATTTGTTTGCTTGTTTTTTTTTTTTTTTTGTCTTTGTTTTTAGGAGGCACCAGGAACCGAACCTGGGACCTCCAATATGGGAAGCAGGCACTCAACCACTTGAGCCACATCCGTTCCCCGTAGATTTTTTAAACACTCTTCAAGAGTATAGTGAAATAGTATGATTGCAATTCATGAGCACAAAGATGATTCGTGTACTTAGTAGCTTAATTTTTAAATGTTAATTCATGAAATTATCCAGAGCTACACAGCACTTGTCTATGTTAGGTTGAATAATTTTGGAAAATGACTGGCCCCTATGGCCAGTTTGCACCCATTACATTATCTGCTAAGTTGGCTTTTATGATTAATTTTAAATTTCCACGTGCAGCCCCGTATTAACAAGAGAGAAAATAGCTCGTTTACTATATTAATAAAGTAGCAACATTTGGGGAAAAGAATTTGAGCTTTTCTGTTCTTTAAAATTTGTTCTCATCAGAGTAATTTTGAAGTATTTATAGACTGTAAACCATGTCGATTTTTTAAAAGTGAGTTAATAAAATAATCATGCGTACCATACAGGACTCCCACACATCGCCGTACCACCACCACTTAAGTTGTTGTGACACATTTGTTACAGATGACGAAAGAACATCATATTACTGCTATCTATGGCCTATAGCTTATATTTGATACATTTTCCCACACATCCCATGCTATTATTATCACTATGTATTAGTATTGCACATTTGTTATAGTTCGTGAAAGAATGTTCTCTTATTTGTGCTGTTAAACACAGTCCATCATTCACCTTGGAGTTCACTGTGTTACATGGTCCCCTACCTTGTACAGTCCCTCCAAGGTGCACACGCAGGGGCTCTCAGTTTCATCACAGAGCTGTACTGTCATCAGCTCAGTCAATTTTAGAATGTTTTCATTACTCGAAAAGGAAGAGTCCCATACTCTTATACCCCCCATTGTTAACCTTTAGCATTGATATAGTGGCTTCTTTGCCTTTGCTGCTAAAATATTACAATATTACTGCTAACGACAGTCTATAAGTTACAGTAGTCTTCTCTTGAATCACCACAGTCTTTTTTTTAAAACGAGGTACCAGAGATTGAACCCGGGACCTCATACATGCAAAGTGGGCGCTCAACCACTGAGCTCACCTGCTCCCCTCACCATGTTCTTAACACCTTCTAGTAGAGGGACATTGTTGCATTATATTATTAACCACAGTCCTCATCCACCACCAGAATCACTGTTACACAGTCCCTAGATGATCCTCTAGCTGTCTTTCCAATGACATGAACCTCCCTGAGCGACCCCTTTCAGCTGCAGTCACAGTCCACATACATTCAGCATGAACCCCCCCTTCTTAACCCATCTTCTGTCTCCTAGTGACCTGTAGTCTGTAGTTTAACTCCATGCGTTTACTCATTGTATTTCGTTGATATCAGTGAAACCATACAATATTCTTTTTTTAATCCCTGTTATTCTTCTAATACTTTGCTGGTGTTTTCCTACACAGTTGCTCTTGGACCAGAAAGAAGAAAATCTGACTCAGGAGTCATGTTGCCAACACTCAGGGTCTCTCTTACCCAGGACATGAGGTATTTGTTTTATGTGTTGGCGTGTGGTGACAGCTTTGAAATGTGTGTAACTTCCAGCTATATTGCTCAAATAATTAGGGCATGTGTAATTTTTGTGTATGTATTCTGAAGAAAGTATTTTTATTTTTTCATAATTTCATTTTACTTTTACAGTGTTATGTTTTTTTGCCTGACATTAAATCCAAAGAGAAAATAGGGCTGAGAAGAGTTTTGTAACTTCTCTTGTTCTGCTTTTTAAACCCCGTTAAATACCTGCAGCCCGTAGACACACAGTCACACACCCACACACACAAAATCTGCAAATAATGACAAGTTACTTGGCAGAAAAATTGCTGTCAGTGAGATTTAGTTTGAAAACATACAAATATGAGAATTTTCACTTTCAATTATTGGTCTTAGAAATCTTTACAAGGCATCAAGATATCTAAAATAGATTTATTGAATGAGGAATGCAGAGGCTTTTCATTTTAAACACATTGGGTACAATACTTAGTCAACTCTTTTTTTTTTTTTTTTTTTTTAAAGATTTATTTATTTTATTACATATCTCCCCTTCCCCCCGCTGGGGTGACACGCCGAGAGTGGTCACTGCGCAGGCACGGCTTTCGCCGCTTGTGGGCGGTCTCTGCGTCCGTTCACGGCCGGCGCTTGCTTCACTTCGTGGGTGGCTGGCTGCGCTCCATCCGCGGGCAACCTGCCCTGCCCGTGGCGGCTCTTGCCATGTCCGTGGCAGCTTCTTGCCCTGCCCACGGCGGCTCCGGCCCGCCTGTGGCGGCTTGCCATTCTCAAAGCGGTCTGCCCGCTAGGAGAGGTCCCCAGGAATCGAACCCGGGGCCTCCCATGTGGTATGCCGGTGCCCTATCCACTGGGCTATCGAGCCGGCCCCCTTAGTCAACTCTTAAAATGTCTAGGTTTAAAGCAAATGTCATAACATATATACAACACTTGTGGCTGTATTTTATGGTATGCTTAATTAATACGAGTCATGGATTTTTATATGACCAGTCAAATGTTCGCACCTGAGAGCCATGTCTCCTCTCAGTAGCAGGACAGTGGCATGGTGATAGCATGTCCTGGCCTTGCCCTGCCCTGCCCAGCTGTGCGCCCTTAGGAAGTTTTCCTTACTTCTCTTTGCCTCAGTTTTCCATTTCTCAAATAGAGATAGTTTTATGGGGTTGTTTTAAGAAATAAATGAGTTTAGTCCATGAAAAAGTTTAGAGAAGTGCTTGGCTCATAGTAGAAGTTCAGTAAATATGGTGGTTATTTGAATTGATTCAGATACTTATATCTTAGATGTCATTATTTCTTAGTAGATGAAATGTAGTTGTCCATATGTAGCTTATGATTCCTTTTGATGGCCAGCATGAGAGGAGGGGGAAATTTTCTTCGACTCTCAAATCACACATGTCCTGCAGGGATTTCACAGCACCCATCAATTTCAGGTTGTGTTTGTTAACAGCTTTATAACTGTTTCCTCAAGGGCCAGACTTCTGAAACTTAATTGCGAGATTAGGTTCCATCAGAAAAGGCTGCCTGGGCCTTCCAACTTCTGCTTACTTTACTTTCATCTATGTAATGTTTGGGGGGAAGTGATGGGTTCCTGCTTAGATTTACTCTCTTCACTTTCTAAGAGGCAGTGTAGTATAGACCTTGGGCTCTGGATTTCAAGGGTTGATGATTCAACTCTGCCACTAGCTCTGCAGCCCAAAGCAATTGCTTATACACCCAGTTTTCTCATCTGTAGAGTGGGGATAATAGCAGTTCTTATCTCAGAATGTTGGTGTGAATATTCAGTGGGTTAATTAATGTAAGGCACTTAGAATAGGCCTGAGAGTATGTGCGTGTATCCTAACTCTGTGTACTTCTCTATCTTCATCTGTGCATTTTAGCCAGGAGTTCATGCTGACACCAGCTCTAGTTCAGCACCACAGGAACCGTCTAGCCTTCCCTATTTGTAATTCCCTTCTCCAGCCACAAAAAGCCTTTCCTCATTGTATGCAGTATGTGTACTGATTTGTGCAACCCTGGTGTACATGTAAGGTAGTTTCAGAATTGCTAACCCATACCACTGAGAAGCAGGTTACTAACTAGAGCATGGTGTTTGTGTATGGCTCTAGTTCTCTTCATTTTTAGCCTTTCAGTATGCAATCAAATCCTGTTTTCCAAAACTTAGATTATTTCTTTTTCCTCTCACCCTCTTCATTGTGCTTATATCATTCGTTTATAATATAGGTAGGATCATTTGTTAGAGTTTGCATTCTGTTCTGGGTACCCTTTACATTCTGGTTGATTTTGTTGTTATTGTTAATTTACATACTTTAAAATTCACTCTTTTTAAGTTCTATGGGTTTTAACAAATGCACAATAATTATACAGAACAGTTCCATCACCCCCAAAATTCCCTTGTGCTTCATTTAGTCATCCTCTTAGCAAGCCTCCAACCCCTGTCAATCACTGATGTATTTTCAAGCTCTCTCCACTGAGAAGACCTGAAAGCACTGGCATTCCAGTAGCAGTGAGCACATCCAGCATCCAGATACTGGTTTCTAAATATTCTCCAGTGAAAGGAACCAGGGCTCCCAAGAGAAGTGCTTGCTTCCAGGCCAGGGGAAGGAAAATATAGGATGAGCCACTCAGTAAGGAAGTGCTCAGAAAGGACGGGGTCATGTCAGAAGGGCCAAGAGCCAACCTCAGAGAGCCCCCAGTGGTCAAAACTGGGACAGTTTGAACAATTAAATAACAATAGTATTGGAGTATAACTCATAGAATAAAATAAATATCCATGAGTTCTTAATGATACAAAGAATTAAATAAGAGCAATAGGACAAATTCTTTTTATAGAAGAATTCCAATTAATAAATGTAAAAGAAATGAAGGAAATGGAAAAATCACCATTAGAATACCACATAATAATCCTTGCAGGCGAGCTCTACTATTCAGTGCTAAAATTAGTTGTTGAAAGTTTAAGGAGTTAACAAAGTTTGTTATTGCACAGTCTCAAAGTATCTCCTTCAAGAATTTATTAATTACAAAGGGGAAAATAGTAACTTTACAGTGGACATCACCTGCAAACACCACCTTAGCCAAGCAACCAAGGTCAACGTCACTAGTAATAAGACATATCAGGGAACCGGCTGTGGCTCAATTGGTTGGGCTCTGGTTTACCACATGGGAGGCCCCAGGTTCTGTTCCTGGGGCCTCCTGGAGAAGGCAGGCCCCTGCCTGGTGAGCTGACCCAGCAGGGGGAGACAAGCAGACACAGAAAAACGCAAAAGCAAATAAACACAGCGAGCACAAGCTCAAGGGGGGGATAGATTTAAAAAAAAAAAAAAAAAGACATATCAACATTGTGTGCCCAGTAGATACACCAAGAAGAACAAATCACCTCTGCAGTGTTCCTGCCATAAGTGCATAGCCTTGATCTGATCATGAGTAGAGGTCAGAGAAATCCAAATTAAGGGACATACTACAGAATAATTGACCAGTGTTCTTAGAAAGTGTGAAGGTTGGGAAAGACAAGGAAAGACCAAGGAACTATCCCGCAGTGGAGGAGACTAAGGAGATGACAGCTAGATGCAAGGTGAGACCCTGGGTTGGGCCCTGGGGCAGAAAAAGGGAGTAAGTGGGAAAACCGGTAAAAGCAGTCTGCAGTTTATTAAATCGTATTGTGCAGTGTTGATGTCTTAGTTGGGTTATGCAAGGTGTTAACATTAGGGGAAGCTAGGTATACAGGAACTCTCTATATTATTTTTGCAACATTTTTTATAAATCAAATTATTTCAATATAAAAAGTTATATTAAAAACAGGCTTGGTACAAGGTAAATGTATGAGGACTGTTCCTGATATGTAGAGGTAGCCAGCTCATTATTATCTGGGACTAGGGGGTTGATGAGTTTATTTTTCTTGGCACACCTCTTGCTCATCCAGAGCTCACCTAGTCTACTGAATGTTAGATCAACAAGTTGTGACCTCCCTAATCTAAGCCCCTACCATTTCTCACCTGGACCCCATTTCAGCCCCCAGTTTCCACTGTCGCCCTTTGTTCTTCCCACGATGAAACAGTGAACTTAAAATAAAATCCAAATTGCTCGCCATGCCTGGCAGAACCCTGATGTTCTCTCCTCCTACTCTCCCTCTTACCACCTTCTTCTGTTCTTCCAACATGCCAAGCTTTTTTGTCATTGCATCTAACAGTTTTTGCATATGTCCTTACTGATTCAGCTGGCCAAACTGCTGTTAAATCATATTGGTTAGGATTCTGATTTGAAGCTCTCAATGCTGATACATTCTTTACTAATCAATTTAAAATATAGAAGCTTAAGACTGTGTCTTCTCATCAAAAATCACTCTAGGGATAAGCCAAAATTGAAGACATATTCTTAAGCATTCTGGATCTTATATTTATTTGAATAGTTTTGGAGAAAATGATAAACAATGAGAAATTTCAAAGTATTTTTTGAATCATTGATTCTTTTAGTTTCTCAAATGTTAATTAGAATAATTGGAATCGCTTTTTAGATTTTTCAACTTACCTTCCTTAGGAAGTTTATGTACTGTTATAGTTTAGTTTCAGTCCTCTAGAGAATAATCATTTGCTAGTTTAAAACTGTAACGAAATTAATTGGTCAAACAACATATACTGAAAATACTTGAAGCATTAGAAAATTGGGGAATGTTATAACCTAACCATTTTTGTTGGTATTTTTTTATTATTTATGGAACTGATATTTGTGTGTTTAACATACATATGTGGAAGTATGTGCCTTTCTTAAAACTGTTAATGTAACCATATATTCACTACCATGGCCTATCTATAGAATTGAGTGTTTGGGACCAGGTTACCTGTGGCACAGTCAGTGCTGTGTTTGGGGTAAATGCAGTAACATTCACTTTTCTCCTTAATCTTATTATGAGGTAGAAACCAAATATATGTTATAAATATTTGCCTAAAAAGGAAAAATACATACTAATAATTTCATAAAATAATTCCTATGGATGGTTGTGACTCATTCAGTTATTTTGCCAATAATTGATTTTTTACATTCCTAGTGCTGTTAAGTATACATGTAAGTTTGGTTTTTTTTTTTTTTACAGATTTTATTTATTTATTTTTATTATTTTTTTTTTTGAGGTACCAGGGCTGGGGATTGAACCCGAGACCTTGTATGTGGGAAGCCAGTGCTCAGCCACTTAAGCCAGATCAGCTCCCACAGATTTTCAAATGACTCTTGAATCACATTTTCATTCGCTTTGTTTGAATTAGTTGTAGTTATTTATTTTATTTATTCCTGTACTAAGCTAAGTCTACTGGATTGACATACCCTAATAAAGAATTAAATATTTGTAGTTGTTGGCAGTGAACCCAGTTTTGGTCAATTTAAAGCTTAAAATATGAGAGTGATTTGCTGCTGTATTTCCTTTGAGAGATAATGGAAGAAAAAATAGAACCTAGCAATGATCTTGAATTTTAGGGAAAGTACTGAAAAAACTTGGTTGAGCTCTGTTTTCTCATGTGAATGAGGAAAAGTTAATCACCTGATTCCCAGATGAAGACTCTGCTACTCCTAAGGGATAGAAGCTCCGTGTGCAGAGCTGTTAGCAGAATTGAGCTGCTGCTGTGCACCTCCTTTAGGGGTCAAACACTGACTCCTGTAGAGACGCAGCTCTTACACCTTAAAGGTGTTGGTCCCATTCAGCAAAAAGGTAAAGGTAAAATACAGGCTTCATTTGCCAAAGAAGATTCGTTAAATAGTTTTTATCCAATTTTTTTGCAAATGTTTGAAGTAATTTCATTTGGCTTTGCACTGCCTTCTCTCCCCCTACCTTTAATATACGTTAAACCATTGCAGATATTCTTTAGAAACTGAGAAAGGGAAGAACAAACCTCTGAAAGGACATGGAAGTTAGAATGGTACAGTTTCATCTCTTAAGTGGATCTAAAGAATTGCAACTTTACGTCTTTTTTTTTTTTAAAGACTGGTTATCTGATTTATTTGATGTATTATTTTAAAATATGTAACCAGATAATTATATTTGTTTTGGTGGTGAATGTTGGTTTCTTTTACTTATTGTTTTCAGTTTCCTCTGCCATTCATATTTCTGTTTTATTTTCAGTGTTCAAATATTTGTATTTAAAGATGTATGGAAACTGTCACTGAGTACAATAGACTGTTTTCTGGTATGGTGTTACTGTTATACAGTGAAAAGTATAAAAGTGTTATTGATCAATACAAATAAACTGTGATGTTGATCAAAAAAAAAGAGAGGGAGGGAATGGATGTAGCTCAGTGGTTGAGCACCTGCCTGCCACTTACAAGGTCCCACGTTCAGTCCTCAGTGCCTCCTAAAAAAAAAGACAGAGAGAGTTATATACCAGGGTTAGAAACAAATCAAGTAAAAAAAATTATTTAAATGACATCATGTATGCTTTTTTGTAAATTAACAGGCTCTATCTTGGAAGTAAGACTTGCATAATATTAAGGTTAACGCAATGATACCATGATAATTATTTCCATTAAAAACAGATTCAGGTGGTATAATTACACAGCAGCTATTTTAATGGTTTTGGATTAAAGTTTAATAACATATGTATATAAATTGTTTTAAAGCATAATATTAGATATTATAGATTTAAAAAGCAACAGAATCTTTTGAGTTCCTATTATGTCTAAAGCCAAGGCTGCTAAGAAGCATTGGGTTCCTTTTACTCAGGGTGCTTCCATCAATCTGGAAAAAATTATACCAAGAGGAGATGGTGAAAGTCCTAGGCAGTTATAAGTGCCAAGTTAGACTATAGAAATTCATAAACCAGAGAGATCGTTGAATGCCATCAAAGTCAGAGAAAACTCCCTAGAGGAAGCTGGGATTTCAAAGATGAATAGACTCAAATAGGGAAGCTAGAGAGAGTACTTCTGGTCTTGGAATGCAGAGCCTCACAGGTCAAACTGCCTGGAATGGTGCATTTTTTTAGTAGGAAGATTTTTTTGGAAAGAAAAGCTGAGGGGTAGAGGGCATTGAGTGCCAGCCTGCGCAGTTCAGGCTGTGTCCTGGGAGATTTTGGAGGTGCGTGAGCAAAGGGGTGACATTCAAGAGGTGATACTTTAGGATTTCCCTGGTGCCAGTGAAAAAGGGGAACTTGAGAAGAAGAGTCTGGAGTCCTTACCTGTGATGGGAATGTGATTGCCACCTAAAATGGATTTCACTTTATGTATTTCAGGCCTTTCCATTTTCCTTAAGCACTGAAAAACTTTTTCAAATTACAGTTATTTTCCACTTTGCCATTCCTTACCTACCATGTCTGCAGATTCTTTAAGTCCAGAATAAAACTAGTTTCAGCAGATTTTAGTGTTTGTGAGTAGGGAGGGTATTTAGGGGAAAGATGATACATCATAAATCTTTATCAGACCTCATATAGGTTCATTTTTGGTTAATAGACTTTGATTCACCTTTGCGTTATCCCTGGCACTGCACGCACGGGGGAAATAACGTAAATACTTAAACGTTAAATGTTTAACGCCTGAGCATTTTACCCCTGTTTCTCTGAGTCACCTGTGTCGTCACTTGGGAAGTGTAGGGCTGAGGAACAGCCAGTGTGTCAGTGTGTCCGAGGCCCCGCTGCCGGAGGAGCCGGTGGTCACGAGGGATCTGGACCGGTGCCGGCTCATGCAGATGGTACCAGCCCTTTAAAAAGAAAAAACGCTTAGAGGTGAGGTGAGATTGGCTAAGCCCTGCAAAAATGCCAACAGAATTTTCTTTTATCTCCTCATTCTCACTTGTTTTCAAGCCACCGCTTTAGTAAATCTTTGCAATGCAACATAATGCCTTACACCTTATTTCTCAAGGGTGTGTGATCACGGTCGGCCTGTATTTCAGACGCGATGCTGGGGTTTGGTGAGAGGGAGATCACACGTGTGCATGTTGCAGGCAGGCTTTCCTTACCAGCTGCCTAGAGCAGCAGAGAGGATTCGTTGCATACGTATGTGGAAATACAACTGGTCATTCTGGACATAAATAAAAAAGTATAAGGAAAGGGGCAGGTGGTGAGTCACAAAAACGAAGACTCTGCAGCGACTCCGCTTAGTGGTCGCTGGTTGCCCTGCCTCTTGGGCTTGCCCCGAGCCGTTTAGGAAGGTCAGTCCAGCCTGCTTGGCAGAGCACTGGCTTCTAGAGGGATCCTGATTTACACACACAGGTAACATTCAAGTGGGGTGTGACTACACAGCTTTTCCTGGTGGCTACTCAGTTTTCTAAGTCTTGTACATTTTTAAGAATTTTTAATTGATCAAGCAATAAAGCTTGTCTTCTCCAATGTCATAGAGAGAAGGATTTTATATTTTCTATATATTGTCTGGGGCAACTTCAAAACTCATGCATTGGTTTTTTTTTGTTTGTTTTGTTTTTTTTTTAAAGATTTATTTATTTTATTACATATCTCCCCTTCCCCCCGCTGCGGCGACGCGCCGAGACTGGTCACTGCGCAGGCGCGGCTTTCCCCGCTTGTGGGCGGCTTCTGCTTCCATTCACGGCCGGCTCTCAGTTCGCGGGTGGCTG
>PVKH010037012.1:0-11508 GCA_004027955.1 Chaetophractus vellerosus | reverse complement strand
TGGTACTGATCACTAGTGTTTACTGGGCGTGTCAAGACAACAATGTGCTTGACAGAGTGATTTTATATGTTTTAACCACACCTGTTAAGATCCTGTGCTTTCTCTATCAGGGGGTTACTGACAGCTCCTAAATTATTTGCATGCTGACATTATTTGGCAGCTTGCCAGCCATATCATGCACCAGAAGGCAATTCCATTCACTTACGCTTCTCTCTTGTATCCTTGAGAGGGGAGGTCAAGGGCTGGGTTCTCAGAGATCTTAATGGCACCTTGCATGGCTGCCAACAGACCATTTCCTCCTTCACCCCGCAGGGCCGGGCCGAAGCACTCTGGGCGTCTGATTAGCAGCTTGACGACAACACTAGCATTTTCTTCCACACTTTCACCTAAGGAAAAGAGGCATCATTTCCTTCTTTTTGGAAAGGACAACCCTGGAATTCATTTTTAATTCATCAGTATTTAACTGAGCTTGTTATTCCTCAGATCAGGAGGTACGATGGATGGAGAAAAAGGTGAGCTTTGATAAATTAGGTCAGGTTATGTTTATTTAAAGTATTAATATTAAAGTTTATAGTTTCTATAGCTAAATATAGTGAAATAATCTACTGTTGAGATTATTTCACTATATTTAAGTTCTCAGAGGACAAGAAATATGTTACTGAGTCTGTCACTGATTATTCACTTATTAACAAGTGACTTAGAGAACAAAAGAACTTTCCATCTTTATCAACTCCTTGGGGGGCCATTAAAAGGTATTTGCTTCCTTTCTTGAGAGGAGATAAAACTGTAATTCAAGCTAGTATGCTTAAATTAATGGAGAAATGACATCTTAGCCCCTGAGCTGTATTCTCACAGATTCCAAGACACTCCCCAGGATGACCAGGTTTGCATGATAGACCTCAAGGCATTTCTAAAATCACTTATCCAGATGCAGAATCTACTTTATGGTGAAGTTGTCTTGGTTTTCACTGAAATAGCTCTATGGGAAATGAAAGGTTGGAGAATTGTATTTTTTTGGTATTTTTCTTAGGTTGAACCATAGGCAACTAAAACAGTTTATTTCCTGAAAAGGTGACTAAGCAGTAGAACTGGAACACTTGGAGAAGGAAAACCAATGCTTCTCAGAGCCTATGCTTCTATTCAAAAGCAGTCCTACTGTGTGTTCAAACAAACATCATAAAACATGCCTTCTCTCTTTGATGAAATCCTAATTTGTGTCTGAGCCTTTATTCCTGGAAGAAAATGCAAAGGCAAGACTTTTTTTCCCTTTTTTTTTGACATTGTAGATTGCATGAAGCCTAGAGAAAATTTCTTTACAAAATCATTAGCTTTTTCTTGGAGGATTGAGCTATATAACAGATTGCACATGGATAGACTGTTGTATTAATTATTTACTGCTGTGTAAAAATTACCTTAAAATTTAGCAAGTTAAAACAAGAAATATTTATTATCTCAGTTTCTGTGGGCCAAGAGTTTGGGAGTCACTAGGCTTGGTGATTATGACTTGGGATCTCTCACAAGGTTGCAGTTAAGATGTTGGCCAGGGTTGCAGTCGCCTGAAGGCTTTCCTGGGGCTGAGAACTCACTTCCAAGACAGCTCACTCACATGGCTGCTGGCAGTTCCTCCCTGGATGGTGAATGGAGACCTCAATTCCTTACCACATGGTCCACTCCGCAGGGTTTCTTTAGTGTCTTCATGGCATGGTACTTGGATTCCCAAAGAGCATGTGATCCAAGAGAGAGGGCAAGGTAGACGTCTACATGACTTTTAAAATGATATACTAGCCCACACTCAAGGGGAGTAGAGTTAGGTTCCACCTTTTGGAGAGAGGAGCATCAGAGAATTTGTGGACATATTTTAAAACATCACAGTTGTTTAAATCCTATTTAATGAAAATTTTTGTGAGTCAACTTAGCAGAAGGGTTATGAGTAGAGCATTAGAATGGGAACCTAGAAAACATGGCTCCCTGCTCCAGATGTTTAGCTAATCACTGTGTGAATATTCACGCTGCACAATTTCAGTAGGTCTCATTTGCCCTGTTGAAATGCTCACGCCGCTTCTAGTTTTTGAGTGAGCCTATCAGTCTCACCCATACTCAGAGACTTCTATCATGTCAGAGGGAGTAGAAGGGCTGAGCTTGCTGTCAGAATGCTTGAAATTAACTTTTGTTTATTGCTTACAAAAATCATACTTGAACTTGTCTGAAGTATCTTGCAGCCCTGGAGAGCCTACTTTAAGTCACAGCTGTAGTTCCATCCTAAAGCTTGACTTGCTGACATCCTCTTTCATAACTCAACCTTCTGCACTTCAGGTAAAATTCAAGGTTGCAAGCACATATCACTGTAAGTTTTAAAACTGTGTAATTGAATCAAGAAAATATTCATTAAATTGAATTTAAACTGCCCATAAACATTTAATCACTATTTTATAGCTCAATCCTTCAAGAAGAATCTGAAACATTTGTGAAGGAGTTTAATCCAATGCACAACATCAAAAAAGAATTATTATTATTTTTTTACTAAACCAGAATACACATGAAGAAAATCCTCAGGAGATGCTAAAAGGGTAAAGTTATACAATAATGGAATGGTGGAAAAAACCAGTATGTTCTTGAAGGAGAGAGACCAAGGAGAAAGAGGCTGAGTGACATTGCTAACTCCCAATCCCATGCTTTCTGTTAGTTGAACCTAGGATTCATAGTTGATATGGTAGTTTACTAGCAAAATCAACATATTAAAAAGCAAACATTCTTAGTTATAGATATAACTCACAGTTCACTATTTTCAAATGTTGTTGGCCCCTGATACTTATCAGCATTCCTAGCTGTCATTTTCTAGTTGCAAGAATAATGAAGCTAGAAGTTAGAAATTTCAAATGTCAAAAAATGGGGAAAAAATCTATCAGTTATTCAAGTTTATTTAAATACTGTACTCCAATTATTTCAGCTCTCAGGGTGGACATGCTTGTGGGTCAGTCACCATTTTTATCAGGAGGCTAAATTCAGCTTAGTTCTTCCTAAAGTGATCAGCGTCATGAGGTTGATGGGATATGGAACCACAAAGTAAATCAGGTTGAAAAATCAGCCTATGAGTTCTCTGTTCAGTTTGTTATTGAAATTCATTTGCCAAATTAGCCTTATTTTATCTGAGTCCTAGGTCTACAACTGATCCAGGAAGCCATCCCTTGATTACTAAAATGTGGACATCTGTGTGGGATGCAGATGCCACCCTTCAAGAGGAAGGAACCGAAGTGCAACCTTTGCTGCTAATAGAAAGGGGTCTACGGAAAAGAATTTCCAAAGGCTTCATGAAGTAGGAAGGACGGCATGATTAGAAGAGGGAAAACATTCTCTTCCTAATGACCTGTAGCAGCGAGCTTGACTGCTAACCAAATCCACTGTGGAGAAGCTGAATACTGACCTTGGGGCATTTTACAAGGGAGAGAGAGATTTAAGGTAAACTAGTTTTGCCCTAGGGCTTACAACAATGTTTTTGCTTGAGTTCCAAAATGAATAATGAGCTTAATAACAGCGTGAACGTTCACAGTGCCTTTCTTCAAAGGCTCTCGAAACTGTCTTCACATTACTACCCTCTTTTCAAGGCTCCTGAGCAGTTGGATGGAAATAGAAATGATTCTCCCCATTTTACTCCCTGGAAAGCAGACATTCTCAGCAAGGGACAATTAATTGAGATGCCGGGGTTTTAACTTCAGCCCACTGCTTTTCTCATTCTGTGTTCTAACTACAGACCCTGTTTTTCTGTTCCTCTGCCTGGAATGCTCTCTTCTTTCCCATTCCATTTGTAACAACTATGTAACTCCTCCTCGTCCTTCAGGACCAGCTTAAATATGGAAGCTCCATAGGACCTGGTTCTCTCAAACACCATGTACTTTTCCTTCAGACACTGAACACAAGTGTAATTAATGAGTTGTTTATATCTGTTTGTTATTCTCACTAGACTGTATTTTCCACAAGCACAGGACCTTATGTTTGAATTATCTAACCCTGCATGTTCAAGGATCTTGCTAATATCTGGAAAATGATAAGCATTCAAAAATATTTCTTGACTGAATGAACAGACTTCATTGAGACACGAGGTAGAGACTTAAAATGATTGTTTCTGTTTCCTCATCTGTAAAATGCAAATAATAAATAGTATTACCTCAGATATTTGAGGTTTAAATGAAATACTCTTAAAACACAAATCCCAGCTCCTAGTACATGGTAAGAGTGTAATAAATGTTAGGCAAGCCCCAATGCAGTAAGGGAGAGTACTGGGGACCCAGCAAGAATGAGTTTGGAGAGACTCTCATTTAGTTCACCTAGAGAAGGACAGGGCAGGTGTGATGGCCAGGGACCAATACCTTTTTTGGTAAGTTCCAATTTACCAAGTATCAGGCAACTTGTATGAACCAGGTCATTGTTAGTGGTAAGGACACATGATCTTCTTAGGGCTTTCCAGCCTGGGAAGGGAGGACCTAGGTATGTGTCCATAAACTGCTGTGACAGCACAGAGAGCAAACCAGGTACTTTTTGTCCATTTGCTCATTAGTTCAACAATTCATTGAACCCATACCATATCTTCATCACTGACCCAGACATAGTAGAGATGTGGTGGTGAAGAAGACAGTCATGCCTGGACCCCAGAATGAGACAAGTGGAACAGAGCCACCCCAGCTGACCCACAGAGGTGCAGCAGAGCTTCCCAACCATTTTGCTGATGTCTGAGCAAGAAATAAATGCTTCTAAGTCTATGAGATTATGAAGCTATTTGTTATGCAGCAAATGCTGATCTTTATAGGGGTAAAAGTGGAAGCTGGAAAACCAGTTCCTATGCTACCACAATGATCAAGTGGAAGGCAGTAGTTTGGAATAGGAGTAGGATGTTGCCAATGAGAAGGAGAGTAGTAGATGGATTTCAGTTAGACATTGAATCAACAGAATTTACTGACAGATTGGAGGTGAGGATAAGGGAAAAGGCTGAATCAAGGATGTCACCTAAGATTTGGATTGAATATCTGAAAGGTTGGTGGTGCTAATTAGGGAGATGGGGAACTAACTCCAGGGGAATAAGAGGTTTGGAGGAGATAATTACAAATTCAATCCATAACATGTACCAAATTTTGAGTTGCCTATTAGATCTCCAAGTAGAAATGTCAAGTGGACAGCTGGATATACAAGTTTGGGACTCAGGGAAGAGAATAAGGCTGGAAATGTACTTTTGGGGGTCATCAACATATATGCGTAATTTAAAGTCAGGAGACTAAACGAAATCATACAGATGGACTGGTACAGTAGCCCAGTACTTTTGGAGACCACTATTTAATCCCAGAAGTTTGTTAAAATTTTGTCTATGTGTCTAGGGTTTGTGTGCCTCTCTCTCTCTCTCTATCTCTATCTATATCTATATATACATACACACACACACACACACTTTTTTTTTTTTTTTGAGATACCAGGGTCTGGGATTTGAATCCGGGACCTCATATGTGGGAAGCCAGCGCTCAACCACTGAGCCACATCGGCTTTCTTGAGTTGACTTTCTCATTTGTTTTGTTTGTTGTTTTGTTTTTTTTGTTTGTTTTTCAGGAAGCACCGGGAACCAAACCCGAGACCTCCCATATGGGAGGTGGGTGCTCAACTGCTTGAGCCACATCTGCTCTCTGGGCCCATAAGTTTTTTCATGAAATATGTGAATTAAAACTTGAGTGAGATGAATACTTGGAGTCAGATTTGAGCTGATAAATATGGGTATTCTACTTTAATAGTTGCACTAAATTTATAGTTTTATTTCATTATCAGGATTCCTTAACTATTCTTATCAATAAAATGATTGGTGAGGCCCACATACATAGATTCCTGACATTTGGGCCCACTGCCAAAATGCTTAGCCAGATCTGCACTGCAGGATCCCACAAGGAGCTGATGAGCTATTCAGTTAGCATGGAAGGAACAGAGCCAAACATTCTTTTACCACAGCCAGGGTGATCTGGGGTTTGGTTTGCCAATTGGCTTCTTTATTTGAGGAGGTTATTTTCTATTACTTGTGTTGTTTTTGACATATCTACATATTTTGGGGTTTTGACACTGTTTCATTTTGATTTTTTACAGATGGGGTCACATTTCCTTGCTTTTGTCTCTATGAGCCCTTTGCCTGTCCTCACTGATTTTCTTACCCTTCTCAGGTACAGAGATTAGAGAAGGCCAGTGGGAGAAAGAGGAAGATGGGTTAGGAGAGATTGTACTTGCATTAAAATGAGTAAGAAGGTACAACACAGGTGTTAAGTATCCAATCCCCCAAGAGCCGTATCTCAAAATGTACCACATATTCTGCCTTCTCTTGGAAACCACCTTTCACCACACTAGCCTGAAATGTATCCTGAGTATAACACTGTGCCATTGTTGATATTTGTCTTAAAATGTTATTTAAATATTTTACTGTTAGTTATCTTTTAAGAGTTTGTTGAATATTCCCACAAGTATTGTAAATTTGAGAAGAAGAGCTCTAATTGTCTCCAGTCTTTAGCACTAAACACACTGAAGAATGGCCATTATGTCCTTCCTGACCCTAAAAACATGAATCCACAGACAGAAATGAATCGGCTGATTCTTAGAAGCATCTACACCATCTATGTGCTTCACACCTAAGATGCAAGTTTGCACTCTGGTCCTGAAAGAGTTGTGTCTCCCAGCTCAAGTGCTCCATCAGTATGTCTCCTCAAACTACTTATTTAAATCATGCCCATTTCTTTCTTCAAAAGGTTATCCAACAGTTGCTGCTTTCCCCACACAATCCTAGACTAACTTTATTAGATTCCAATAAGTACCTTCATCCTTGGATCACCAGTAGTCACATACATCACCAGGTAGGTAGGTGTGGTTGATTATAAAGTTTTTTGGTCATTATTCTATAACATTTGTTATTATTTCTGATAATTCTATTTGGGCTTGCTTTATTTCCTGCTGTAGATTGTGAGTAACTCGAGGGCAGAACATTTAGAGCATATCTGTTTTCACTTTTCAAGGCTTCTCATATACTTTCCACATAATAGATGCTCAAATTTTGGTCAGAGGTGATAAATATACCTAGGAAAACAGATTCAGTTAAGCTAGGAGATGTTGTGTTGCTTAATATCCAAACACATCTGTATCTAGCCTGGTTATAGAGTTTGCAACTCTTGGTTAAATAAAAGCTTCTCAACTTCATTACTCTCAGACTTGAATGAAACCTAAGGCTTCCCAGCAAGCTAATAAAAGCAAAGTGGAGAAAATTATATGCTTTCAGAAGCACTTTTAAAGCAAAATCTTATTTAAGAAGATTTAAGATGAACATTAAGATAAGAAATACTAATACAAATAATATGTAAAAAAGAACTATCCAATTCTATTATTTTAAATGGCAAAGGCTTCACTTTTGGAGCCCTAATAAAGCACTTATAAAACACACACATTAGCTCCAAACAGTAAATATATTATGCCACAATTTTTGACAAGCTCCAAGGGAAAAATGCTTTTTCTCCTTGTTCATTAGGGAGACAGTGCTAGGAAGGCAATTGTGCATAATGCTTTGAGTATAGTTTGGCCTTGGGAGGCAACCTCTTTGGGTTCAAATCCTGGCTTTACTTCTAGCTGTGCAGGCAAGGTACTTAATTTCTCTGAGCCTCAGGGACTTAATCTCTAAAATGACAAGATAACAGTTTCTATTTCATTGTATTGATGTTGAATTTAAGTAAGTTAATAGAAGTAAAAGTTCTTAGGACAGTGCCTGGCCTATGGTAAATTCTCAATAAGTGTTAGCTGTTATCATCACTACCATGTTCACCACCATCAACCACAATCACCCCCACAATCTGCTATGACTATCTGCCACCCAACCATCATACCTCACCATCATTCACCCCCACCCACTGTGATCATCCCTCACACCTGCCATGACCAGCCACCACCCAATCATCATTACCCACCATCACCGTATATTCACCATTGACCACCCACTATCGCCTATCCCACCATCACCCACCATCACCATCCACTCCAGCACTTCCACCTTCACTCCCTGTCATCCACCATCATCCACCACAATCAACTTCTCACCTTCATTTTTTTACTACTGAGCAGCAGATCTGGATTCAAGACCTACTTCTGGAAATTTCAAGCCACAAAATTGGCCTTTTAACCACCCCTGAGCCATTAAGAATTAACAAGTGCTTTGAGATTCCAAGTAATAAATAGAGTCTTCCCATTTCAAATAACCTAGTTCTCTTGTAAGGATCAACATCAATAATAACTAACATTGGCTGTGAGAAGACTATGTTTCTAGTACTCTGCTAAAGTAGGTTTTTTTGGGATTATTCAATTTAAAGCTCACAAAAACTCTGTGAGGTGCATATTATTATCTCTATATTACATGAAAGAAAAACTAAGGCTAGGAAAGTTTAATTGAATTGCCCAAGGTCACACAACTGATACATGATGGAGCCAGATTTGAATCCAAGATACTCCACTCTATAGCCCAAAGTCTTTCATGTCACTCTGGTATGCTTGAATTACTCTTCCTGTAAAATTAACAAATATTCTTTTTCTATTTCATATGCTCCAGCTCTCTTTTATGCTTTCCTCCCAGACAATCTTCTACCATTTTAGCCACAAATAATCTGAAAATATATTCAGTCCCAATCTACTGATTGATGGATCTCCATTCCATATCCCAACTAGGGGCGTCTCTATTTGGGTGTCACATACTGCAGGCTCAAACCAAGCTCCTTATTTTCCATCCCAAACTATTTTTTCCTTTTAACATACTTACTATTTCTATTCTCTCTTCCTTCAACTCTCCAAGCTTCCGTGTGACCTCAATGTATCCATATTCAGCCACCATCACAATCAACACCATCCAGGCCCAGAAATTGTCTCCATAATTTCTTTCTAATGCATCTCCTCCATTCCATCCCTACTTCTACCATCATAATTCAGAAACACATTACACACCCTGAGGACAGCCCCAGTCCTCCAGGTACCCACTTCTCTCACTAACTGGCCCTTTCATCATCATGGTACTCATATCTTTCTTCTATTAAAAAGGCTTCCTAGTTTTCTACACATTGAATCAAACTAAACATTTCAGCTTGGCCTGTGCATCTTCCTCAGTATAACCCCCATCTAACTTTTAAGACTCATCTCTTACCATTCCATCCATGTAACCACCTTGCAGAGCAACAGATCACTGTGTTTCCTGGCACAGCATGTTCCAGCCTCGGGTTACAGCTCATGCTGCTCCTTAACTCGAACATCCCTTTTGTATATCTGTATCTGGAAACTTACCCTTCAAAGTTCATCTCTAAATTCACCTTCTCAGTGAAGCCTTTTCTGATCTCATCAGGAGTTTCCCCCTAGAGAAACCTTTCAGCACTCTCCTCCTGTCTTGCTCTACTTATTATTTTTTTTTATTATAGTGATCTCTGTATAGTCTAGTCCCCTTACTAGACTGTAAGATCTTTGAAAGCAGAGGCTGACATCCTTTGCCAAAACCAAATGTGGCCTTTATATTATGGGTAAACAATGAACATTAAATTAACATGCACATCTCTATTTGCTGATGGGCCAATTTGCTAGAGCTTGCTTCTTTAAGGTGTCGTACTGCGAGAGAATGTTATGTTAAAGAGAAAGAGAATAATCCGAAAGCAGATGGGGTTGACCAAATATTTTAGTCCAGAGTTTAGTTTAATATTGTTGTACCTAGCCAGCATAAGCCAGTGAGGGAATTTGGGTAATCCAGATAAGAGCATAGCTGATGATTCCTTTATTCTCATAACACATATAGGTAGTTTCACTAGTGGCTCATGAAGCTCCTGATTTTGGCTGGGTAGGTGATCAAGATGAAGACACTGGTCCTGCCTTGATC
This sequence comes from Chaetophractus vellerosus, assembly GCA_004027955.1. Lineage (NCBI taxonomy): Eukaryota > Metazoa > Chordata > Mammalia > Cingulata > Chlamyphoridae > Chaetophractus > Chaetophractus vellerosus. The sequence goes on along the minus strand of PVKH010037012.1, from coordinate 1,607 downwards.
TGGTTTGCTCATCCTATAGTCTATTTACATAGACTATGATGAACCTCATGAATCATTAAAAACAACTTTAAAAATTTCTCTTTACTACCACAGTAACTGCATTAATTACGGCATAGGAAGTTGAACAAATTATTAGACTATATTCTAAAACTGGCCTTAAGAGGAGAAAATGGAATTTAGTGATGTTGGTGATGAATAGAGAGAGGAGGGGCAATAAAGAATAAGTAGAGAGAAGCAGAACATAGTTAATTAGAAACCTGGCTGGGTGAGTCCCAGGAGAAGAAAACACAGACATCCCAAGGTCCTTGCCTGGTAGGATAGGGGAAAAAAGAGAATTCATTTAAATATTAAGACTACAGCGTAGAACAATGTTGGAAAGTAAACAGGTGGGGTGGGGTAAAGAGATACAAGAAAAGCACATGGGAATAAGATGGTCACATCCATGTCAATATATTTTGAGATAAATTCTCATACCTAGAATGACGGGAAAGGTTGTTTATTAGTTGTGATTCCCCTTTGAGATCACTTACCTGGATGTTGGGAATTGAATCATACTCCCCACAAAAAACATATTCATGCCCTAACCCCTAGTCCTCTCGGCATGAACCCATTTTTAACTAGGACCTTTGAAGATGTTATTAGTTAAGATGTGGTCACACTGAATGAGGGTAAGCTTGAATCTAATATGGCTGAAGTCCTTACAAGCAAAGGAAATTGATCACAGAAGTACAAACCAGAAGAGGGGACAGACAGAGACAGATCTCCATGTGATGGAAGCAAGAGATTCAACCATCAACAGAATACAACAGACTTCAGAGAAAACAAGGTCTGCTGATACCTTGATGTTGGACTTGTAGCCTCGAAAACTGTGAGATAATAACTTCCTGTTGTTTAAGCCAATCAATTTTATGATATTTGTCATAGCAGCCCTAGCAAACTAAGACAGCAGTCCAGTTGAATTTATTAACTTGGAACCCCAATCTGGGAGAAGGGAAAGGGATCAAAACTATAATGTATAAATAGTGAAGTAGTATTACCACAAAATCTTGGGAGACTAGATCCATTTTCAAGAAAGTATTCCACTCATTTTATACAATATTCAGCACATTAAACTAGGCAGCTAAAATTTTTGGGGAGACTTGAAATTCACTATAAATGGGAAGTTACTTGTATTAATAATAATAATATACAGGATTGCTCTAGCAATTTTTTTTCTCCTGGGAGTTTAGTTACCTTTTATAGCTATTCAGTTATTCTTGATTTTATCCATCCATCCATCCATCCATCCATCCATCCATCCATCCATCCATCCATCCATCCAATCAAATAAACAATCTAAGCATCTAGAACAGGGGTTCTTAACAAGGGGTCCATGAGCTTGAATTTAAATGAAAAAAAAACATTATTCTTGTGGGGATGTGTTAGTTCGGGTGTGATATATTTATTAAATAATACACAGTATAGTGTGGACATAAGGGGTCTGTGGTTTTCACTTGACTGGCAGAGGGGTACATGGAACAAAAAAGGTTAAGAACCCCTGATCTAGAGGCACATTTGCATTTAGCTCTGTGAAACATGTGACATAAAGATATTACTAAAATACCTCT
>PVKH010037011.1:0-11510 GCA_004027955.1 Chaetophractus vellerosus | reverse complement strand
TAATCCTACCATAGGTGAATTTGGAGGAAAAACTCAGTCTCATTGACCATAGGGTGTCATGGAAGACCCTAAAGAATCCCAGACATGTATTTACCTGGATATGTTGCTTTTTTTTAATCGTCTGTCTTTGAACCACATCTCACATAATGCCCATGGGCTATGTGCCAGGTAAGGAGGGCTACAGCTGCCACCTCTTCCTACCCTTGGATAAGTGTGTTTCTAAGAGCTTTCTCAGATAACTTCTCCATGATCTAGACTAGGGTATTGGATTATATCAAGATTCCAATCCTCTTTCTTTACACAACCAGCCAATTGCTAAGTCAATAATGGTACATCCAAATTTTAGAACATGATACAGGTGTTACCAAAAGTGCTTATATGGAGTCAACATCATGGAAACATTCTTGTAAAGCTTTTGTAAACTATAGAGGTGTCTAATAAGTTTGGGGGACGGAAAAAACATGCTTATATTCACATCTCCCCCACACAACCATTTCAACCGATCACAGCGTGTTTCCTTTAAGTCTTTTTTTTTTAATGCATATGCTGTCTACAAGTTATCTTCACCCTCCTATCATATTTTCTTTCCTGCCTTCTTCCTTTTGAAATATAAGTACTCCTTTTATTGATGCAGGTAGGCTGGACCAATACATTGAAAGATAGGTACTTGATAACTAGGTAGGCAAAAATACACAAGTAAGAAAAACAACACTTGAATCCAATGGGCTGGGGTCTTCCCTCTGTGTTTGGTTGTTGCTCAGACCACCGTTTCCTTTTCCATCTTCTTCTGTCAGCTTTCAGGGTCTGGACTACCTTTCTGATAGCACTTCCTTCAGGTTGGTTTCTGATATTTGCTTTAAAAATGCAGCAAGAGTCACTTGCAGTTTTACCCTAGAATCAGGTCAGAACACCAAAATGGCAGCATCTTCCTCTCCCAGGCCCCCCGAGGTCATTAAATTGCCCCAAAAAGGTTTGGGCTTTTGGGACGTCAATATCTTGTCCCAGAAGAACACCTTGGCAAAGAGTAAGCAAGCCTAGGGCACCTCTGGACTTGAGCCACCTGCTTTTGGATTTTGCATCCAGGTGGGAACAGCATCTTGACTGTGTCCTGCTAGTCTGCCTGGAAGCTATTTTTTTCCCATTTTTCCAGAGGCAAAGCTAATGTGACTAAACAGAAGAACATGATGTTCCTTATTTTAATTTGCTTTGTGGGTGATTTTTAAAATAGATATTTGAACCAGACCAGATTGACAAGCTACAGCCAGTTTTAGGCGAGTGATGACTGTAAACTTTAGGCAGAGAAACATTAGAGAAGGCGGCTTTTCCCATAGCATTAGAAAAAGGCCTTGTAGAGGCTGAGTCAATAAAATGTGCTCTTGACTTCACCTCAAAATAAAGGGGGTCTTGGGGGCCCATCTTGCTATTATATATGTACATTTTGCCCAGAAAATTGGGATATAATCTTAGAATGTTCAAGTCAGATAGGACATTCCATGATGGGAAGCCGACATTCATAACATGCTAACGTGTCAACTATTTTCAAATGCGTGACTGATTTCCTCAGTCCTTAAGGGCATCCACGTGCCAACTTTGCAGACACAGAGAGCCATCAGCTTTGCTGCAGGTTGCTAGGCCAGCTGCACTGACCCCTTCTTATTTCAGTGAACTGCGTGGTTTCTCAGGATCGCAGCGGTCTTTGAAGTCAATGGTCTGTTTTCACGGATGATAAAACTGAGGCTTGCTCAGTTTGGTCAAGGCCACCCAGCAAGGCAAGGGCAGGGCCTAGGCCAGGATCCCTGTTATCTGATGCCTAATCCAGTGCTCAGGAGGTGGACGGACCATGTCGCAGCCATGGTGCTTCTTCCCCAGTCACATCTGTTGATCCCACCTTCCGTGGCCATCTCTCTGCCACCTGCAGAAGCAGCCCACCTTAGGCAGGCCAAGTCAGGATGCTGAAGAGAGCTTGGCTTGTCATAATTACCTGGCTTGTCATAACTACCTCCTGCATCCATTCCTTGGAAAGCTGCTGTGTGATCCAAGTCCAGAAGTTCACTGTTTAAGAACCAGGGATACATCCCAACGCAAGGACTTTCCTACAGGTTCAGCCAACACCAGTATGTTTACAACCTGTTTACAAGATCAGTGATTGAATAATATTCTCACTGAGTGACTGCCATTTATCCCAGAAGGATTCCGTGTAGTGTCTTGATTATAAATTTGTTCCATAAGCAACTATCCTACAACTTGTTAAGAGTTCCTTTCAATCAGCTGGTGGGGCTGTATGTTTTAAGCAGAGTTAAATTAATACCAGGGCTGCAGTGAGCTCAGTGCCATGGAAATCAGGTCATTCTATGAGAAAGTAGATTTAGAGACGCTCACTATCAGATTAGGATAAAACCCAACATTCTTTCACTTTAAAGTGGAGGCGCAGGGTGTCTTCATCAGAGCCCTTGCCCAGTGCCAACGCCCTGGGGGGGGGGGGGCTGGAGCAGCCAGCGGAGCCCACGTCTGCTTGCCTTGGCCTCACCCCCCTCTCCACAGATGATGGGGGAACCGAGCGGCCTACACGCCGCTCGCCATTAGTCCCCCCTCACTGCCCCGCACAGAACAGCGGGCCCCCGTCTTTGGGCCGTTCATAATGGTCTGACGTTTTTACGGCTCCCCTGCTCTCCACCAGAGCAAGTGTCCCCCTCAAAGCGCAGAGTTAATTCCACAGACAACGGAAACGCAGCTCTCTAACTGTGGGCCGAGGGAGGGGGCAGCTCTTTAACAGGCCATCAAGGAGACATCCCGCAAAATGCTGGGCTTTTAGATGTGCGCTGGGCACACGCACGGCCGTCCCCTGCCACCTGGGTTACAGCCACGGCTCTTCTACGAGGGGCAGGAGAGGGCATTGCTGGCCCACAGGTGAAGGGCATAAAATTAACGCTCCTGAACTCCAGGTCCCCAGCCAGACCTGGGTGCTGTAGATCAACTTCAGAAGCCAAGAAACTCTGGGGGGGATAAGCGATGCCATGAGGTCACAGGGCTGGATGGCGCAGGAGGAGGGTTAGGACGCACCCAGCTGGCCTTTTGCTGCTGAGCTATAGTCTTTCTCCAAGAATACCTGTTCTTCTTCACCTCCACCTTACGGCACGCCCCGCCCAGCACCCCTACCCCCTGCATTCTCGGATTGTTCACGGCGTTGCTGGCGGGAGAACCGGGCTCCGCTTGGCGCAGTTCCCCGGGCCGCGGTTCTCACTGTGGCCTGTGTAAATGATCCTCTGGAAGCAGCTTCCATACGAGTGGCAGCCTGAGAGGGCGCGCCAACGCCCGTCCCCATCCCCAGCACTGTCTTCATCTCCCAGAGCAGGTTGCCCTGTAACACTACCCGGGTGGAAGCACAGGAGAAAGTTGGGGTTTTTAACCATACTGAATACAAGCAGAGGCTCCTTTCTTTTTGCGTTTCTCTTAATTTGTGTCTCTGTAGAAATGTTTATGCTCGATGATGCCAACGCTCGGAAAGGACACGAAGCGCTGAAGAAGCCCTGGCAGGGTCTCTGGAATCATGAAGAGCCATCTGTGAAAACTTGCAGTCGCAGAAACGTATCCAGGCAAATTGGGGAAGCTTTGCATTCAAAAGCCTTGAGAATTGTCAAGGCATCATCCAGCCCTGGAACTGGAAGTCAGAATGGGTCTAGCAAGGCCATTTCTCTTCAATCTTTTTTGGTGAAGTGCATGGCGTTATTATCGGAGGATTGCACTAACTTTGCCCTCATTTGGCCCATATCATTTGCAGATGAATTATTCTGATATTTTTCTTAGCTATTCATATTTTCCTTATATTTGGTATATTTTTAATCCCCTCTCCCCAAAACGGAATGTCACACAACTCTGCAAATTTTTTAAAGGCGAAAACTGTACGTTACCATTCAGATTCCAACAGGAATGTGGTGTCTCTGCCCAAGGATTTCTCTCCACCCAAGGATTATCTTAACTTTGTTGATATTTTTATATCAAAATATTTCTTTCAAGGTCATTTGATGAGTATATTTGTTTAGAGTAGTATAGGATATATTTCTTAACTTTTCTAATAATATGTTGTTAAAAACTTTAGCAAAGACCCAAAAATGGGTAAACAGAAGCAGCACTTCAGCTTATCATTTAGTCCATCTTTTTAACAAACAATAATAAAACAAAAAGTGAAATGGGGCTTGTCACACATCCACAGTCTGGTTCTGCAGAAGTTGGATATGAATGCTCAAGGCTAATTTAAGTGCGTTGAGGTGGAGAGGTGAGGCGTTGAACAATTGGAGTGCATTATTCAACCTTGGCAGAATGTCAAAGTCTAGGGGAGAACAGTCTCTTATTGACTATTTGCCTGGCCAAAGCCATAGCAAGATGGCATTTGTACACACACTGATGAAATGGATAATTCAGACTATCATCCAGTTGTTTAGAAAAAAGAAATGGGTGATGAAAAATAATCTACCTGCTTTTATTTTTCGAACTTATCTTTTGTGTCTGATGCAGCCCTAAAGCCCCGCCCCCCGTTCTCGTGAAACTTGAAAGCCATTCCATTTGTGTCAATGTATCAGCCCAAGAGAACTTTCCGGGCGATCGATCACTGGACCGCAGTCAGCTCATAGCAGCACTATTACGGTTAGAGAGGCAGCTGGCACGTTGACAATCATTGATGTGTTTTGTTTTTATTCTTATAATTTTCATTTTTAAGAAGTAACAGGGCATGTTTCATTCTAGAAAATGTTGGAAATATTGATAAGCATAAAGAAAAATATTACCCACATTTCTTCTACCCAGAAATAACCATTCTTAACACCTTTTACTTCTCTTTCACAATACATAATTTATGTCTACAGATACATAAATATGTATTTGTTTAACCAAAATGGTTTCACACTCTACAAACTTTTATAACCTACATTTTTTACTTAATATGTTATAAACAGCCTTTCAGCCAATTAAATTTTTTCCATGATATCATTTAATGGGATTCAGAGAACCCCCTCCCCCCCACTGTTGGACATTTAACTTTGATCTCAGTTTTTAATTACTATTAAGACATTAGAGAAAAACATTTCTCTCTCTGGGACCCTCTTGTTCTTGTTAACAAAAAGTGTTCTTAAAAAAATAACAACAACAGAATACAATGGTCTGTGTTCAAAGAAGTTGGGAATAAACAGTTAACATAGTTAAATTGTATTTTTTCACATAACATAACTTCTCAGATCCATTAATATGTTAATAAGTTATTGAATCTCCGAAATGGGCTCAAATGTATGCATGGAACATGCCTGACACTTTTACACACACACACCCCCTTTCCTATTAATGCCCCAGGCTGTGAGAACTGCCCTGCTTTAGGATTTACAATTAGAGCTTGAATTTCTAGGTCAAAGGGCATGGCTATTATTAATAAAACTTACTGAGATTTTATTTATGTTAGTATTTTATCAGTAGTACTTATTATTACTAATAATAGATATTATTACTAATGAGATTGAGCACGTTAGCTCTTGCCGATGTTTTCTGCTGCTATATTTTTAGGACCCTGAGAAAGCTTTGGGAACATTTGGGGTGATTTATGCAGGCTTCTAGAATGTTCTGGATTCTTGTTCAGGAAACAGGGTGACATGACTGAAATTCTTCTTAAAACATCCAGGAAGGTTCCACTTAGCCTCCCTCCCCGAAGCAGGCTTGGCGGCAGCCACCAAGAACAGCAGAAAGTCAAACGTGCTTCATCATGTGGTCCTGCAAATCTAGGCCGCACCAGGTAAAATTCCCTAGGACCAAGTCCGAGGGCCAGCCCCGTCTCAGAAAACCAGGCCAAGAACTCTGAACATTTACCGATGGGGCCAAGAAAAAGTCTTCAAACTTTCTCAGAAGGTTTCTTATCCAGCAGAACAATGAACACTATCAAAAGGCTGGCAAAACCGGCTGGCCCAAGCTTACCTCGTCTCGTTCCACGTTCAGCCATTTTTATTTCGCTGACGCGGCGCTCCTGTCCTCTACTGCCTGGGTCCAGACAGGAAGGTGCGTCCCACACCCAGGAGCCTTCGTGGGCGGTGGAATCTCTCAGTGAGATTAACACTGCTGCATGGCAGGCAGGCAGATCGTCCTGGGAAACACAAACTGTTCAACAGCCAATCCACCTGGGTGAAAACACACCTGCTCTTCAAAGAAAAACCCCGGCAATGTGGGCAGCCCAGGAAATGACTCTTGCAGTAGGTACCCAGGGTCTTAAAAATTTGCTATATTGTTCAATACAGCCTTGGAATCCATGTTAAGAAAATAATCGAACCGCACACACGCACAAAATCTTAAACAAATACATTTACTGAAGCATTATTTATATTAGTGAAACATGGTACTGGGAAGAATCCAATAACAATCAAATGATTAACTCTAATATATCTATCTGTTCACTGAATGCAGGACCATAAAGGCATGAAAAGATTTATAAACAATTTACTTAGTTTGAAATATATGGAATTGTATATGGAGTGCAATCACTACTATATAAACCCAAACGATACAGATAAATTTTAAAGTGCATTAAAAAAAAAGAGTAGAGGGAAATAGACCAGAATATCTATAGTGATTATCTTTGAGTGATGGAGCTGTAAGCACCTTTTGCTTTTCTGATTTTTTTCCCCAAGTTTAAATGCTGAGTACACATTTCAATTTTATAATAAAAATCGCAATAAATATTGTTAGGGAATTATTCATCAATGATTTCTAAGATCGATTGCATTTAAATATAGTGATGGGAATTTTTTTCTGAATCAATCTCACAAGTCATATTTAAAGGCTATAGAGAAAGAATGAAGCTATAGTCAGGTAGATTGCTAATGGAATCCAAATTTGTTCAGCGTACAGGCACCTAAACAAGCCTGTGTCTGGGAGGCTGAGACGCAGGTGCAGAAAGCAGCATTGCGGAGTGAGTGTGGGACATGGGGTTGGAAACTAGGGGGCCGGAGAGGTGAAGTTACTGGGGCATCGCACAGGAAGTGGTGGCCCCAGGATTCAAACTGCTTCCTCATCAGTGAAAAGGGGACAGTAGCATTTACTTCAGGAGTTGTGAGATTTAAATGAACAAAAACAGAATTTCAGAACTGTTTTACACAAAGTAGTGGTAAGCCCTGAGTAAATAGTACTTTATAGAGGTGCATTTTCTCCTCGGGGTGCCCGGCATCAAATAAGAGATTGCCACGATCCCCAAGTGAAAGGAGCAGCTCCCGGAGCACCTCACACAAAACCGGGAAAGCCAGAGGACACCGCCTTAATGGGAATGCGTGATGGAGAGTCTCTATTTGTGCGTTCCTATCTGGGAGATTAAAGGAAGCTTTTATCCCCTCTCGACACCGCCTTGTAAGTGGCTTAGAAGCAAGCCAGTCCTTCTGAGGGTGGGGCACCTTGTCATGACAGCGGAAGGTGTCAGCCACAGGGAGGGGGCAGCTAAGGAGTCGGGACTAGTGGGGTAAACACACCAGCCAAAGTAAACCGAAGGAATTTGGGATGTTGGTTTCCATCACTGCACCACATTGGTGATTGAAAAGGAAGAAAGTTAGAACATTCCCTGATTGAATAACGTGGTAAAGATGAAATCGCTTGGCTGGACTGATTTTTTTTGTACCCAAACTGAGTGCAGACTCACCCTGAATTTCCACTCCAAATAAAATCCTGTACTTGGGCTGGTGGGGAAATGAAAGATAAAATGCTTTTACCTTAAACAAGGAGACTGGCTACCTGGGGATATTATTATATTTATATATAAATAGTTATAGATTGTGACAATATGATAAAAAAAATTAAACATTTTAAATGATAATACTCAATGCTGACAACAAGCATGTTCTAAAAGTCTCTCCCTTTTGGGTAGCTTTGTGGCAAGACAGAGCAAAAGCCCAAAGAGCACTTTGACCTAGAAATTCTACCTCTGGAACTGTACGCTGAGAAGGTAAACTTACAGAAGGAAAAGGCTGCATGTATAAAGATTCCAAATGAATCATTAAACTATAAAAGCAGAAACTAGAAATAACCTAAATGTCGAGTAGTAGGGCAACAGGTTACCAAATCATGGTCTATTAGCAAGATTACATATTAGGTGTCCATTAAAATAAGTGTGAAATCTTTTAGAAATATAATGGTTTTCTTGGTGGTGGGAAAAAAAGGGGTGAAACCAAATAGCATGAAGTCCTGCAAGGTAATTAGCAAAGATGTAAATGTTTGTGTTTAAATAGTGGCATTATGAATATTTCTTTTTCTCTTGAAAAATTGTCTTTATTGTTTTGCAAGTTTTTGAGCAATAATATGGATAATATTTCATGATCCTAGTGATTTAGTATTTTAAAATGAGTCCAACTAAACAAGTTTGGCTGTGTTGAAAGGCACAGACAGTTAACATACAGGAAAAGTATTGCTATTTCAGATAGTTTTTAATGTAAACTCCTAAAAACGGTACCTGCAGGGGACCAAGATGGGCAGCCATTTTGCAAGCCAAGGATTTCTGGCCTACTCTTGACCTTAATGAAAGTAATCAGGCCTCCTTCATTGAAATTCAAAACAAAACCACCCATAACCCCATTTTAAAGAGCAAAACCACAAGCCACAGGCTTCAGTCATTGCCGGGGGCTGCTTCAATCTCTAGTTTCCTATCGATAAATTGCAGAAAAGTCTCCCTTAATCAGCCCTGAAGGTGGAGATTGGCCTGGGGCCTTTAGGTTTAAAGAAACCCTAGGGAGTACGAGGGACTGAAAGAAAATGACTGTAGAGAAACTGGCTCTCTCTTCCTATTTGGGGTGGAGTCTGTGTCATTGGAAGAGAACTCTGGACTTTAGGAAACAAGGACAAGCACAGACCTATTTGCAGGAGGACCAGGAGGAAGGGTCTTTTGGGAAATGTGGGTGGGGCTGGAGCCAAAGTTGCTGGGTGAATGGCATGTACAAAAACTATTCATAAAGACTATACAAGGCATTGGGTATCGGGAGGAGAGCCAGATCCCATCCTCGGGTAGGAAGCCAAGTAGTCTTCTTTTGTGAATAATTCACTCATTATATAACATTTAATGGACATATACACTGCTGGGTCTATAGGCCACAGGTCAAACAGTGATGCATATTGGAAAGCACATGGACTTGAAGGCAGACAGACCTGGCTTCAAATCCTGACTCTGCTACTCACCGGCTATGGGGCTGTGGATACAGTACTTTTTATCTGTAAATCTCAGGATCATCCTCTGAGCATAAAATGAGATGGGTGTGATTTGCAACTGGCACAGAGTAGACGCTCAGTAAATGGTTATTGTTAAATAAACAACTATTATGAACATCTGTCAGATTAAAACTTAAAAAAAAAATGTTATCAGCAATTAGTAGCCATGGTGATGGTAGAGAAGGATCATTGTTAGATACTTTACGTAAACATTACATAAATATGGCAGGTCATGAGAAATAGCCTTGACCTTAAAGTAAGCTAGAATGGAAGTCCAGCCATTCTCCACGGAATTTAGCCAGTGAAGTAAGACTCCTGTGTCTAGCAGGGGAAGTGGCCCCCGGCGACTGGCTGTGTCTGACTGAGTGGGGTTGGGAAGGAATGGGTCGAGGGAGTTTGGTCATTGCTCTGGGACCTTGGTTCATCTTCAGGTGGACTGGGGAAAAAGTGATTAGGACCTTGTCCATCGTGAGGACTCCTGTAGACCCGAGATATGAATTCCACTAGAGCAAAGACTGGGGATGGGGCTACCCCAGGCCTTGGGTTTCCAGAATCCAGCATAGGTTTGTTGCAAGGATGAATGCAGGGAGGCTTAGTCTGCCTTCGGGGATCTTCTTGATATAGGGGAATCCTCCCTTCCCCTTGTCAAGTCCCCCAGGCTTCATGTGATGGGCCTGATTCAGGACCCATTGGGGATCGGCCAGCCCTAGGCCTTAAAAGTGTGAGGACCAGGCAGCAGGCAGGTCCTCCCTTGGTTCTCTTTGATCTTTTGGACATCACCTTGGCCTTGATGATACTCCAAGGTTGTCTTTGCCCCTGCTCACTGTCCTCCTTGACCAAATCCCTAAAGCTTGGCTACAGTCAAATACATAACATTTCTTCTCATCTCAACCTGAGACCTTAAGATGGCACATCTTATCAGAAAGGACATTTCCAACATATTGGGGTAGAAGTGGCATAGGGGCAGGGATGCTGTGTGACCTTGAAATCAACCAGACCTGGGTATAAATTGCAGGTCCAAGGGAAAATCCTGAAACCATTTAGCCTTGGTTTCTTCTTCCATAAAATGGGGAAAAGAGTGCCACCTGGTATGGTTGTGGTCAAATTAGAAGTTAGACATAACGTTGTAGCCTGCTTAGCACAGCATGTGGCATGTGGTAATGCTAACTCTAATTGAAATTATTTTCATGAACATAATGCCTTGTCACCAAGAAACACTCATTCCTTCAACATTTTGATATTGGTGCCCACAATGTGACAGGAGCAGTTCAAGGCACTGTGGCTACAGTTGTAAACAAAATAGACAAATCTATGGAGTTAATATTATAGGGGATGGACAGAGAAAGTAAATAAATAGACACTGTGTCCCATAGAACGAAGCACTGTGGGGGAAAACAAAGGGTTGGGGAGGACAAATGGTTATCCTCATGAATGCAGTGACCAGAAATGGTGTCACAGCAGAAAGGGATGATATCTGAGCAGAGATGATAATGTAGTGAGGGAGGAAGCCATGCGGGTCTCTAGTGGAAAAGCATTTCAGCAGAAGGAACAGGAATTATAAAACCCTTGTACTGGGAGTGTGCTTGGCATATTTAAGGAACACAACAAGGCTTAAATGGTTGCAATGAAGTGGGTGAGAAGAAAGTGCTAACATAGGAGATCAGAGAGGAACCTGGGATATAGATTATGAGGCAAATGCATAGGCTATGGTTAAAAACTTTGGACTGTGTTTAGAGAGTGGAGATGATGTATCAGTTAGCATTTGCTGTGTAACGAGTCATCCTGAAACTTAGTGGCTTAAAACAACCAACTTTTATTATTTCTTGCAGTTCTGTGGGTTGAATGGGGAGGTATGTCTCACCCGGGATGGTTTAGGTGGAGCTGGATAGTCTGGGGTGGTCTCACTCACATGTCTAATGGTTAGTTTGATATCAGTTTGGATAACAACCATGTATCTCTCCTCATCCAGCAGACTAGCACAGGCTCATTCAGATGATGGTAGCTGCCGTGTTCCAAAGAGTGGCAAGAGAGGGCAAGCCCCAGGGCACAAGCACTTTTCAAACTGGTCAAAGCAAGTCCTGTGGCCAAGGCCAGAGTGCATGTAGGAAGGAACCAGCCTGGGAGGAGAATTATGGCAGACACTTTTGCAAACAATCTACTATAGATTATAGAAGCATTGGAGGATTTTGATGAGAAGCGACATTATCTGAAATACAGTTTAAAGGGGTCTATTATAATAAGGATTTTGTCACGGAGAGCATAGGCAGGTAGTCCCCAGGCTATGGGCACTGGGGAGC
>PVKH010037010.1:0-11509 GCA_004027955.1 Chaetophractus vellerosus | reverse complement strand
TATATACTGAAGATTACATACAGTGTGCATGGAAAGTTTTGGCATAAAGTACAGTTTTAATTGTTACAATGAGATGTGTTTGCAATGACTTGACATTTATGATTTCAAAGTCTGTAATGCCCTGTGGAAAACCTGGACTTCTCATAGGTGTCCAATTCAGCAATGCCCAGTTGAACAGCTTAAATTTGTTCTAAAGGGAATCCTTGGTTACTCCTTTTGGGAATTTCATATGTGCAATTTTACAATTCGTTGACACATGTTTTCAAAACCAACTTATATAAAAAACATTTTTCCAGAATCTGGGAAAAGAATCTCCAAAATAAATCACTGCGAAAAGAATTGTTTCCTATATTATAGTCATTCTTGTACTATTGTGTTTTTCCTACTTTTAAAAGCCTAACACCTTTAAAGGTTCTCTAAATTTCTTACAATACATAGGTAAGAGAGATAATTTATTTAGTTTTCATTATTTTTATATAAAATGTTAAAATACTTTTGAATTTATAATAATTTTTAAATTGGGCTTAAAATATCCCAAAATAACCAGGTGAAAAATTGAAAAATAGTGAATAATCTGTATATTTTATTTTAAATATTCTAAAATCTGGATAAGCAAAGTATCTGTAAGACTGAATTGCTCATTTGTGTATGTTTTATTATGTTGTTAACGTATCTATAGTGACTTTTTAAGATGTTATGTTGAACTAGAACATTAAATAACTAAATATCAGATTTAAGGATTCAGGACATAAACATTTTATATAAATAAACCTTTCTGATGATTCTGATAAAATTAGACATTGCATATAAATATCTTCATTGATTAAAACTATTTAAGGTAAGTCATTTAAATATTAATTTCTTAATTCCTTCCCCTTCTTCAGACAGTACTTTCAGATATATCTATCTCTATCTCTATCTCTATACCTAATCAATCTATATCAGGGAATATTCATAAAATATCTACTTCAATTTCCCTTTCCAGTATCTATGACTTACTATATGTCCACAACAGAAATTGTATCTAAGAATATTGGGGTTACTTGGGAGTTCATTTCAAATAAAATCCATTCAAGACATAGAATTATTGGTTTAATTTTTTATATACCCTTTCTAGAAATCTGGTCCTTAGTTCAATTTTATTTTGACAAAAACAGATGGACAATAGAGTTTACTCTAGAAAAAATAATAATATTTCTAAAGAATCATTTTTATAGCAAAGATAAAGCAAGGTACAGATTTTATATATGAAATATTGTCAATCAAAGCTAGTGTATTTATGAACAACTCAGTGTTTCTAAAGTAATATTTAAAATCAAAGTCCCTCCTTCATACACAAACTCTACAGGGAAATAAGTTTTGAATTTTGACCAAAAATAAAAATCCCTAAAACTGACAGAACATTTAATGCATATCAAGTTAAGACACACATTCACCTCCAAACTACTAAATCTGCCTCCTTATTTCACCTTCATCCTTTCTCTTATACTCTCTTTCTCCCTCTTCCTTGGCTTATTTTCCTACACTTATCCATCTATATCTGTTATTCTCCATTTATTTCTCTTACTCTCTCATCTTGTTTTCTTCTCACCCACCCAAATTTCCTTTTCTACTTATACTACCCTCTAGAATCTCTTCTTTCTCCTCTTCTCAAATGTTCCACAGGAAAACGATTCTAATTTTCTTTACCATCAGTAGACTGTTTTTCACATATCATAGACTACAATGGAAGACTGCCCTCCTTATTGTTACACTGCTTGTTTCCCATTCATTTCTGTCTCTGGCCTAACTCTATCACTAAATGGAAATTTGTACTTCTCTCATTAAAGCCATTAATAATCTCTAAATTTATGCACTTAATCGTTTCTGCTCAATCCTTCTAACAGGATATTTATTTGGGCTTTTGACTAATCTTCACTTTACCATTCTTAAGTATCTTTCTTCTTACTTCTACAATAGATTTTACAGTTCTCCTCCTGTTTTCCTGACCACTCTTTTAAGTAGACTTTTCTAGTTTTCTCTTTTCTCTCTTTTGTGCTAGCCAGGGTTCTTGGTTTCTAGGTACAGAGTCTAGCTTTGGTGATTTAAGCATTAAATGGGTTTATTGGATGGAAATGACTATAACATAGAATACTTGGGAAAGTTAGAGAAATCAGCTGGGGAAATTTGTAGAAACAGAATAAAGCAAGTCATACATATTAAAAGTCAAAATCATGGCCATAGATGAGCTCAGTGAGGTCTGCAGCCACAGATGCTGAACATCAGATGGCACAGGTCATAGTGCCAATGCCACTGAAATGGAAGCAGGATGAATTTTCCAGCATCCTTTAGTGCTGCTCTGGCTGCTTTTGCTACTTCAATTCTCTTTTGCCCCTGTACATATATCTTATATTCCAAATACAGGAAAGGTGGGTTTGATTGGCCAAACCTAGGTCAAGTCCCTTCAATGCAGAAGTAAGTGGGATGAGAAAGCAAAGTTACTAGTCTTTGGAGTTTTAGAGAGGATTGTAGCCTCTCTTTAGAGAGGATTCCAACCATGACTCATGAAATGCAAATGGGGATGAGATCTTGCCCATCCAATAAATAACATATATCCACTATACCCTTTAATGCCACTTCATTAAAATTCTTTCCTTGCCCTTTTCTTTTCTTCTATTCACTTCTCATGGATCCAAAACCATTACTTCAGCTACCACCAATGCCTCCAAGGCATTTTTTCTATTCTGCTCTTGCAGAATCTTATTCCTCATACATCTCACCTGGTTATCCAGGGGACATTTCCCTGCATACATTTACTAATACATCTAATTTCTTAATTTCAATTTTTAATGACCACCTACCCAGTCATCAAGTGACTACTCTCTCATTCACTGATCATTCTATTATCATGTAAAATATCCCTCTGTCTTAGTGACTCTAAATTCTGAAATTTAAAATCTATCTCTTCATCTTCTTGTCACTCCCAATGTCATAACACACTGGAATAGACAATTCACATGTATTTCAATTTTCTGGGAAGCATTTCTTTAACTGCATGTTCCTGGACCACGTTTTTTACCTCATGAATCAATTTCTACAGTAATATTTCACAACCTCTGTTTAGCACAGAAACTTGCTCCAGACAATTATGATGTTATAGTCTGCTTTGGGAATTGAATCGCAATAGTAACAGCTGCCTGCCAAGCATGGCTGACTCCAGTTTCCCCTCCTTGAGGTTTATTTTCTACACTACCAAATAATTTAAAATATCTTACAATGTCACTCCTTCAGTATATGGATATTGAGTCAGTGATAATGATCAACATTCTTCACATGGCAACCATTTCATTTTAAAATACAAGCCCTTCAAAATTCTTTTCCCTTGATCTTCCATCCATGTCAAATAGAATTTCTTCTTATTCTCACTAGTGTCCCTATATATTTAGACTATAGTTTTCATGTCTTTTGTGTTTTCTGAATCTATTCACTCCTATATATTTTTGAAGTAAAATAATTGCATTCATTGCCATTTTTAATCCTCCAAAATAGATTCCACCAGTTATAGTAACAAGTAAATGTAAAAGTTTTTTTTTCTGATAAAAAGATGGTCTAATTTCAAATCCCCTACTCTAATTTTCATCTTATACATAGTTAGTAAATGGTCCTTATTCATTTCTTCCATCTTATTTTAAGGAGCATCCAGTGAGGACATGGAAAATAAAAATGCATCACTGCTGATAGAATTTATTCTCACAGGGTTTACGGATCGACCAGAGTGGAAAATCTCCCTATTCCTGCTGTTCCTTGTGGTATATCTCATCACCATGGTGGGAAACATAGGACTGATTGCTCTCTTCTGTAGTGACCCTCACCTTCACACCCCCATGTACTTATTCCTTGGGTGTTTAGCCTTTGTGGATGCTTGGCTCTCATCCACAGTGACCCCCAAGATGTTGGTCAACTTCTTAGCCAAGAGTAAAATGATATCTCAATCTGAATGCCTGGTACAATGTTTTTCTTTTTTAATCAGTGCAACCACAGAGTGTTTTCTCCTGGCAACAATGGCATATGATCGCTATGTAGCCATTTGCCACCCGTTACTTTATCCAGTTATTATGACCAATAGACTATGCATCCAACTGTCAGTCTGTTCATTTGTAGGTGGCCTTATTCATGCCTTCATTCATGAATGTTTTTTATTCCAATTAACCTTCTGTAATACGAACATAATACATCACTTCTACTGTGACCTCATACCACTCTTTATGATTTCCTGTAGTGATGCATCTATTAATTTTTTGGTGCTTTTTATTTTCTCTGGTTCAATTCAGGTATTCACCATTTTGACTGTTCTTGTTTCTTATACCTCTATTCTCTTTACAGTCTTAAAGAATAAGTCTGTAAAAGGCATCAGGAAAGCATTCTCCACTTGTGGAGCCCATTTATTTTCTGTCTCTTTATACTATGGCCCTCTTCTCTTCATGTATGTGCACCCTCGATCTTCTCAAGCAGATAATCAAGACATGATGGATTCTCTGTTTTATACTGTCATAATTCCTTTTTTAAATCCATTTATCTATAGCCTAAGAAATAAAAAGGTTATAGATTCACTGGCCAAAATGTTAAAAACAAAATATTAATGTTAAGTTCTTTTATTAATATTTTTTTATTTTTAAAAATAGTTATAATATTGAGCAGTTAGATGTGTCTATTGTATGATTAGTGTATAAAGTTTTCTATAATTATAATTGTCATTGTATTTTTTTAAAACTTGTTGTTGTAGTTATTCCCATTTTAAACAAGGAACATTTCCTAACATTCTATGAGCTATCATTACTCTGATAACAAGGTAAGAAAAAATATAAAAAGTAAACTACAGACTAATTTTCCTAATTATTATAGATGCAAAAATCGCCAACAGAATTCTAGCAACTTGAATAAAAGAACATATTACATTGATTATACACCATACACTAGTGTTTTAATGTCTTGAGCCATTGGTACTTAGTAAGAGCCTAAGAAAGGAGTTTACTCCTCAAAATATTTATGTGTTTTATTAAAAAATGAATTTTAACATCATACATATCATTTAAAGCAGAAAGCAAATGCAAATATTTTAAATGCTTATATATTCTTCAATGTGGCTTTGTAAATGTGTTAGTTGCTGAGGTAATGTAGTTTCTCTGAAATGGACACAATGACTTTGATTTCTAGACCACTGTTTGTCCTAGAGACTCATAGCACATTTAAATATATAGTGGTATCAAGCTTATGTTTGGGTAAGCACAGGTAAGTTCCAGCAATTCTGGTAGCTATCAGAAGCTACTTCATTCTTATTCATTGGGAAATGTTGAATTCACTTCATGTAGTGTTTCACTTCATATACCATACAGAGAAATAAGGAGAAATAGGAATACATTCAGAATAAAAATGTTAAATGTGTTAAGAAAGTGATGGCAGGGCCGAACTGTAAGATGTTACTCACAGCTCAGTGCACACATGTGACAGGAGAGGAGGTAATTTGCCTCTTACTGTAAATATACCAACAACATACCAACACACCTGAAAAGCATTTTATGAAGGCATATTGACAGTTGTAGAATGGGTTACAACTTGTACCTCCCAAGTTGTCCTATTTAGCATTTGTCCACAGACCCCAGCTACCTTAGTTTATTCTCCAATCCCTGAATATATCTCGTGCTTTCAAGTTTTCATGATTTTAACCTTAATGCTGTTCCTTTAGCCTACAATGTCCTTCCATAAATTTTCTGCCTATTGAAAGCTGATTTAGCCTTTAAATATTGTAGGAAATACCTTCTCTTAAATATTCCTTCTTTTGGTCTTTTAATTTACATCCTTCTATGTGTCCCCAATCATCTTGTTCACAGTTCTTTTTTAATACTTAACTCAGCCTGAACTGCTGAATATATAGTTGTGTAAATGATACCCCCCATCTGTAATGGTATCCCCATAATGTCAGAAATTATTTCTTATTTTCTATGCAGCATCTTTTCTAACTCCACTCTTTCTTGTGTGCCTTTCTACACCATGTCTTATTCAATGGCTTCTCTATTGTAAACACTAAAAAGATGTTGAATGGAATTGAATGGAATTTTCTGCAACCAATTCCATTGTTATTCATTGGGCCTACATTATCTGCAGCCATGAGAAGTGTGCAGTGTGGAAAGTCCAAAAAAATTAATTCAACTGAGAATAAACAGACATATTATGAAGAACAATACTGGAAATATAAAGGTTTGGAAAAGTAAGAATCCTATTCATCATAAAGGCAATAGTTATGTGGTAGATTAGATGGATGGGAACTTTCTCATTGAGGAATCAGAGTTCACAAAGATGGATGAATAGGGTTTGGTCAGAGTAATCAGTAAAAGAGGGTATTTCAGATGAAGAGTAAATTCTGAGTAAATATCCTGTTAGTATGAATTCCAGTGCATTGAGGAATATAGATTCACTCAAGATAAATTCTCTATTTTTTTAAATTTTAGGTTAAATGAAATATCTTGCATAAAATACACAGTTCCTTATACCTTATTTGCACCTTGCCTAGGAGTGGTTAATGTGTTACTATTTGTGGCAGTCTGAGATTATTTTATGAATCCCCAAAAGAGAAAGATTATGTTTGTAAACTAATCTATTCATTGGGTGTGAAGCTCTTTGATTGCATTAAATTTAAGGAAGGGCCTTTGATTAGATTATTTGATGATTGCTTTGGTCTTTTGATTTTACTATGTCAGTGGGTGTGACTCAGGCTAAGTCACTGCCTCCTTGTTTGGTCTGATATAAAGACACTCACAAAGACAGAAACCAGAAGAGAGAACTCTGTTATATTTGATCCTGCCATGTGACAGAAAGGGGAAGGCTCAAACAGTTTAGGCCCTGGGGAAGAGGTGCACCATTTGCCTGATAGCTTAAAGCTGAATATGGGAAGAAAGTTGAACGGCCAAGACTGATATAGGAAGCCCTAAGAGACAAGCCCTCTGCCAAAATACAGCTGAAATCAGGAAGAAAGCAGAGCAGCTGAGCCTGAGAGAGGCAGCCCAGAGGGGAAGGTTGAAATCTCACAGAGATCCTCAGACATCTTGCTTCACCATGTGGCAACACACTGGGATAAACAGTAGGTAAATTTGGTGAGAAAGCATCTCTGCTGATGGGTTGATCTGGCCTTGAAAATTGTACGCTTTTATCCCCAAATAAATTTCCATTAGAAAAGCTAACAGATTTCTGGTACTTTGCATTTACAGCTCTTTGGCAGTCTCAGACACTATTCATGAAACAACATTTTTATGATTATACTACTGACTGTAGTTCATCATTTCTAATAAGGTTCATTCTGTTGTTTAGTCCTATGCTTTTTAAAAATAATTCTAGTCCAATAATATATAAACAACCTAAAATCTCCCATTTTAACCACATTAACATTTATAAATCAAGATTGTTAATTACCCTCACAATGTTTGCAACCATCACAACTATTAATTACCAAAACATTACCATCAAGTCAAGTAGAAACTCTGTAATTTCAGGTATTAACTCCTCATTCTTATCCCTATCTTGACCCCTTATAACCTATATTCAAGAATAACAACTCTATGCATATCATACAATATTCATCCTTTTGTGTCTGTTTTATTTCACTCAACATGATATCTTCAAGTTTCATCCATGTTGTCTCAGGTATAAGAACATCATTACTTTATATGGCTGGAAAATATTGCATTGTTTTTGTATTTTTTATTTGTTTGTTTTGAGGTACCAGGCTTGGGGATTGAACCCAGGGACCTTATATGTGGGAAGCCGGCACTCAAACTCAGAGCCACTTTGGCTCTCCTAACTTGTTTTTTTTTCTTAGTCTTTCAATCCATGAAGACAGAATGCCCTTCTATTTATCTGCATCTGCTTTCTTTTCTTCTATCAATGACTTGTAATTTTCTGAAAACAGTTCCTTTACATTATTGGTTTGATTTATTCCTACATATTTCATTCTCTTTGTTGCTCTTGTAAATGAAATATTTTAAATTTTTTTCTTCAGATTGTTCATTGCTAGTAAATAGAAACACTATCCTTGTTTCTCTTAACCCTTCTCATTTCTTCTGAATGTTTTTTTTTCATGTACTTTTTATGGACAACATGGGGATAAAATTTAACATCCTAAATGTTTAAGATGGATTCTTAAAGGTCAATAATAGAAAATGAGGTTATAAGTAATCTAACTCCAGTCTATGGAGCATTTGGGATACCAAGATAAGGGCCAGGCTTAGTTTGGATTGTAATGAGGACTCCAAATAATTCTTGAGCATCGGATTGTAAAAGAACATATCCATACTAGAGAAAGATGGTGATAGGAAAAATGATTAAACCTTATGTTATGATTCATTAATGAAATTAAAGAACACAGCCTCAGTGTTATTAAAAGGATGAATCTATCAGATCTGGTCAGACTTATCATAGAACCTGCAGGAGAGAAATGTGTTCCTGGTTGATTATGCAACATGTTTTCCTCTTCAAAAATCCAAATTTCTTTCAATTTCAGTGAAACAGCCACTGTATCCATTATATTATTATATGGAGAGATTAGGGGCAAACTAATTACATCAACCCATACTTGAAGTAAAGAAGCTTCATACAAATAAGACACCAAAAATGGCAAGAAATGGGTAGAGATGGGGCATTCATACACACTCATATAAATACATATTGTTAAAAAGATAGCAAGAAATTATAACAAGTTGCAAAGAGTAGTCTCAAAGTCTATTTTAACCTGAATTATGGTTAAAATCCTATGCCTTCTAGGAGACATTAACTATGTTTATAATAATGGGCAAACAATAGCACCTGATGCATAGTAGACAAATATCTTTACACATATCAATGAAGTACTGTTCTTTTATTTTTTATAGCTTTGAGTAATCATGAGGGTTACCAATTTTGGCATGTATAGTGGCCATTTTTATTTCTTCTCATTTTTACTTTAGGGCTTACAATTTTTTTCTCTTTGTTTTTGTCATTGTTTACAGAGACAATATATTAAATTCTAGTGACTATCAGGAGCAAGTAATTTTTAGTGTTATAATATTCTATTAATATATTTTTAATCATTTTAATTCTTCTTTACTTAAAACCACATTAAATGACAACTAAAAAGCACTGTGCCAAGTCAAGAGAAAGGGAAGAAAGACAGCAACTTTGTAGTCAATACATTTAACTACACTTTTAAAAAAATAAAATTCTACTGAAGTAAATGATTCATACATAAACATACATAAACAATAAGTGTATAATAAAATGTATAAATTTATACCACAAACATGCATATCATCATACAAAGCTCCCATATATCTTCCCACCACCCACAGCTTGCATTCATTGCTGTGAAACATTTGTTACAAACTAAAAAAGAGCATCTTCAAAATATGCTAGACTAACTATAGCCCATATCTTACATTTGGTATATTTTCCCACAATCCACCCAATTGTTAACTTATATTAGTATTATATATTTGTTATTATTCATGAGAAAACATTCTCATTTGTCTTGTTAACCACAGTTTATCATCCACCACTAGATTCCCTGTGTTGTATAGTCCCATACTTTGATAAAGACATTCAAAGTTTATATTCAGTGCCCCTTATTTTCATTAGAGTTGTGCTGTCATCACATCAGTCAATTTTAGAATGTTTTCATTACTCAAAAAGGAAAAATCACATAACCCCTTATACCCTCCTATTTTTGTCACTTAGTATTGAAACAATATCTTCTTGCCATTGCTGCAAAATATTACAATATTACTGTTACCCATCATCCATAAGTTATACTAGTTGTAATTTTCCCATGTATCACCATATTTTGAGGACTTTGTGAAAGAAGAACATCTTTATGTTTATAATATTAGCCACAATCTTAATCCACCACTGTCATACATTCTCCATTCTCAAGTTTCATTTCATTTGACATTTATGTCCATACACTACCTCCTTTTAGCCACAATCACATTTATGAATCAGTAGTGTTAGTTATACTCACTATAATGTTTTACTCACAACTGTCTTCATTTCCACACTTTTACAATTAACCTTATTATTAATGCTACATACAGTAAGCATCAGCTCCGATTTTCAACCCACATTCTATGTCTATACTCTAGAGTTTACCTCAATGAGTTTTCTCATCATATTTAGTTTATTTTAGCGAGACCATACAATATTTGGCCTTTTTTCTGGCTTATTTCATTAAACGTAATATCCTCTGGGTTCATCCCTGTTGTCATATGCATCCCAATTTCATTTCTTCTTACAGCTAAATAGAATTCCATTGTATATATATACTACATTTTGTTTGTCCATTCATTTGTTGATGGGCAATTGGGCTGATTCCATTTACTATTTGTTTTTGATATTTATAAGTAATAAAATTTGAAATTAAAATACTCATTGACTTTTTTCTGCTGTGATTTCTTTCATGCTTTTGAGAATTTATTTCCTTAATCCATGATCAGATATTAACCAATATGTCATTTTCTCTTTTTTCCTTCTATTCTATCTCCTCTTGGTCATCTTCCTTCATCTTTTTAAAATATATATATATTTTATTATAGAAGTTGTGAACTTACAAAACAATCATGAACATGTATGGGATTCCCATACAACACCCCTCCACCAACACACTATGTTGTTGTGGAACATTTGTTACAGATTATGAGAAAATAGCATCAGAATAGTACCACTAACTATGGAGTAGAGCATACATTTAGTATATTTTTACACATACCCTGCCATTATTAACACTGCACATCTTTGGCATTGACACAGAATATTACAGTATAAGCTATTAAAGCTAAGAGATTTCAAAATGATATGAGAGGTCATTCCAGAGATTACACTTATGCATGTGTCAGACAATTCTAATTGTCACTGTGAGCAAAGCTTCAAATAGGGGTGCTCCTGAGGGCTCTAGAGCCATCCAGACAATACAGCCAAGTAACACAATCCCTTGAAATCAACACCTTTCAGTGGGCCTTACCTTAAAATATATGACAACTTATTTCCCCAATGTAGCAGTTAGACTCATTTATTATTTCACTACAAATGATTATTCTACCCCTTTTATTTGCACCTATAATTAGCACTACAGCCATTAAATATATGTCTAAGAGACTGAAAATATCAGTCTATTCATATGCCAATTAACACTCTGAACTTCAGAAGAGTTTTGGCCCATACCTACACTCCAGATCATCTGACTCACCCAGAACAACTAACAAAAGGATGATGATGGACAACTGCCGCGACCATTTCCTAAAGTGCAAAGTTCTGGTCCAGCCACACTCGTAGACAAGGTCCGAGTGTGGTGGAAGAAGACTCAAGGAGGCCTGATTCCTGGAAAAGGACTTGGCATAGCAGGATTTGGGACTGCGGTTTTCCTCTTCCTAATTTGTGTCCTACATTTTTCACTGAGTGGGTCTCTGGGAATTGCCCATGCTGGGAACGTCTAAATTAAAACAATTAGAGATTG
>PVKH010037009.1:0-11515 GCA_004027955.1 Chaetophractus vellerosus | reverse complement strand
GTTCAAATGTGTTATTAATCTTAGTCCCATTCTTGTAGGTGTGAACTCATTTAAAATAGGTGCTTGTGAAATGTTATTTTAGTTAAGGTGTGGCCCAGTTGAATGAAGGTTGCCATAATCCTGATAACTGGGTTCCTTTATAAGTCGAAGAAATTCTAACATAGTTAGAGAAAGTCACAGGGAGGAGCTGGAGCTGGAAGTCAACGGGACCAGAAAAGAAAGGAGAGGAACATCACCATGTGATATAAGGCAAGGATACAAGCCAAGGAACCCCAAGGATCATTGGCAGCCAACACTAGAATCTTACAGACTTTGGGGAGAAAACATCATCTTATTGATTACTCAATTTTAGATTTCCTCTAGTCTCAGAACCATGAGACAATAAATTCTCATTGTTAAGCCAACCCATTAAGTGTTATTTGTCAGAGCAGCATGGAAAGCTATGGTAAACATAGAGGTGAAATTGTTACCAATGGGTTAGTGATAATTCTGATGATGACAATTGTTTGCCAAGCATTTTCCATGTATCAGGTAGTTTAGATAATTTGCTGAATATATTTCTAAAAAATAGATGAGGTGTACATTATTCTCGTTAATTGTCCACAGGAAGAAATCGAGTTCTAGGGGCATAAAGTTATGCCCCTTTATGGACATTATTTAGTGTTGCAGATCTGGCTGATTTATTTTAAAAAGGTCCTATTTGAATCATTGTGCTACATTCATGATTATTCCCTATACTTTGGGAGTATTAGCTTTGGACTCAATTTCTTTAAAATCATTAGAGTTCTATTTGTCTATTTAGGTGATATGTGTGAAATATATAAATCACTCCTAATTATAATTTTCTCCTTTAAACCAGTGATTTTCAAGCTTTAGCTTACATAGGAATACCAGGGAAGCATTTTGAAAATGCATGCTCTGAGTCTTATTGACAGATATTCCATTTCAGTGGGTCTAACACAAGGCCCAAGAATCTGCATTTTAATATGCCCAACCAGGCAATTCTGTGGAGATGCCCCCCAGTCACTGCTTAATTAAGAAATACTTTTAGAACATCAGGAAAAGTATTATAAAGTGTTCACTTAGTAACTTCAGGAAAAAGTATCAATAAACCATACCCTTGACAGGCACGTCATGAAACAAATTATTCACATAGTTATTTTTTATCAGAAAAACTCAAGAATATCTGTTGTGGGTCAAAAGAAAAGCAAGGGTATATGTTTGAATAAAACTCCAATGTGGTAAATAGGTAGTAAATTGTTCCACTGTTTATATTTCAAAATTAATAAGTTGTAATTTTATCATCTTTGAGAGCTCAGTAAATGAGAAGATGAAAGTGAACCAAAAATGACTAAGAGAAGTTAAAAATGGTTTCAAACAGCTTTTGCTACTGTTAGTAAAGTTAAAATTTAGCCATCTTTTTTTTAGATCTGTGTGCCACTGATTTCACTGTGATTTTACATGTGAAGTAAAACATAGTTAATACAAACATTCTAGTATAATAAGTATACTGATTGAATATTTTGAATTCCAGAAAGGTGCTTTTCACATATCTTATACTATACTTAGGGTGTTTTAACATCATCTTAGAAAATTTCCAGTGTATTTGATGTTTTAAAACAATTTAAATAACCCATGTTGCTGCCATCACTTTCCCCGTTTCTTGGTTGGCATTTACAATGGAAAGTGGCGGTTTTCCCACACGATCATAGATGCTGTTATTATTATTATTATTAATTTAAAATAATTAGCTTGGCTGGGCTACTGACAAAGCAGTTACAAAAAAAGGAGGATGGCATGTTCGGTGCTTTACCTTGCCTTTCAATGTGATTCCTTTAATTTCATTTAAACATACTTTATACAACCAAAAGTAATTACCTTGTGAGGTGATATGCATTAAATCCAGAAGGAAATGAATCCACCCCAAAATTTAGAGTTATTTTGATTTGTACCTTGAGTCTATATTATACTTTTAAATTGCAGTGCTGTATTTTAGCTAGGGAAAAAGAAAAAGTACTCTATGAGAAATGGAAATGTTTTAAAATTTCCTACTGAATGTACTCTCAGGTTGTCATTTGTTTCAAGAGATATTCTAAATCACTTATCCAGACAAAATTACATATAGTGCAGTGTTCATACTTTGCCATTTAAATTATACTTTATTAACCTAAATATACACAGTTTAGATTGGATTGTCATTTTTGTTAGGAAATGGATTTTAAATATACTTAAATAAAACCCAAAATGAGTCATAAATGTGACTAATATGTATTTCCTGTATATCTTTTATATCTGCATATATATTTATAAATACAGTTAGATGCTATGATATATGCAGTTTATTTTATATACTATACAAATATAACCTTGAAAATTATACTGTAACCTTGTAAATGTCCATAGATTTACCTTATGCAATGTTATTGTCCAAAAATGTTTTAAATTAAATTAAAAGAGCTATGGGAATATAAATAAATTGTGAAATTTCCCACAATTTACAGTGGTAGCAGTCATTATTTAAACCTTGAAACTTACCTCAAGCCATTTTAATGTTCATCAACTCAGTTGAGAGAGAGCACAGATCGCTCTAGGTCAGCAGGGAAATGATTCATTTCACCATAGTGGCCTTCTGAATAACTTTTGTATTCTCTCATTAAGAACAACAGTACAAGAAATCACTTGCTGATCATTTTACAATGCACATACTATCATGTTCACACTTAGGCAACTATATGATGATTTACAAATCAGGACAGGCATCAAAATTGCTGAACTTAGAAAATAATGCACAGTGTCAGTGTGAATAAATTTTTAGATTTTGACAATATATTTAGTCCAATAAAATAAGGTTCTTTATTCATGAAGGAATTTGAAAGGTATTCAAGCAGGACTCCTAAACCATTTACTTTGAATTATTGGCTTATTGCTTTAATCCCATTTTCATGTCACATTGTTGTAACCTTGTGACTGAATAACAAAAACTAGAAAAAGAGATCAGTGAGGGGCAGGATGGAGAATTATAAACCAACAAGTAAATTTCTTTTCGTTTTAGAGAAGACAGGGAGAAATTGTTACAAACAACTGAATTTATTGTAATGCCTCAATATTTCCTATAACAATGATCTGAGATAATAAATAAAAATAAGTAATTTGAGTTAAAAATTATGTATGGATGTACCTACACATATTTGTTGTGTGTGTATCTATTCCCATATCTATACATCTCTACATATAAGTGTCTACATATATGTAATTGTAGCTAAGATGATAATTATATATGCTCTTTGTGGATTTGGAGAGAGCAGAAAGATCAGAAAACTGAAGTACTAATGAAAATAAAATAAAAAACCAATAATTATTGAAGTAGTAGCCTTCCATTTTCTCAAAATAATAGAAAGGTTTATGTTGGTATCTACCGAGTTGATTTTACTCCCCAAAATATTCTTCGCATTTTGCTAAGCAGGAATTTCTTAGCAAAACCAAATATAAGTAAATAAAAATTTTACTAGTATAAAATCCAATTTGTGTCAAGTTTAAGGATTACAGAGAA
This sequence comes from Chaetophractus vellerosus, assembly GCA_004027955.1. Taxonomy (NCBI): domain Eukaryota; kingdom Metazoa; phylum Chordata; class Mammalia; order Cingulata; family Chlamyphoridae; genus Chaetophractus; species Chaetophractus vellerosus. The sequence continues at coordinate 7,965 of PVKH010037009.1, read as the reverse complement.
AATACCTCTCTCTAATGGTTCTCACAGGGTAGAGTAAGAGCATGCATACGACTAAAATAGTTTATTGCAGCAACAATAGTTTTATACTTTTATGAGGAGGGTATTGACGTGCCAGATGATGCACTTGTTTGTAGAAAAGTTAACTCCGGTTAAAAAAAAAGAAAGCTACAAATTAACAAATTCATGTTCTGCTACTTCAAGGCATTTTTTGAACACCTAATATATCAGTAAGTTCATTTCTCCTTCTATATCTCATCTGCCATGGCCTTGAGACTTGATTCTTCATAGGAAATTATTCTACTATTGTTAGTAGGTGTCATTCAAAATTCAATTTGTTGAATCTATATTTGTAAATGCAAGGCAGTCTTCAGGCAAAGAATTTGAAGACAGAGAAAAAGGAGCAGATGACAGACCATTCAGGTAGTTCTCATATTTACCTGCCTGCTCATAAACCATCCGTGACTATACTTTAGGAATGCAGACCACAAACATTTTTCTTATGTGTGTGTGAAAGTGTGTGTGTTTGTGTGTGTGTGTGTGTGAGAGAGAGAGAGAGAGAGAACTTATGTTCCCTTTGTTTCTCAATCCTACAGCATTTTTGTCAGTAATTTATAAATGGTCAAGTAACACTCATTAGAAAGAACCAACTTATTATAGGAATAATAAATATATCTTGAGGAAAAAGCCTGGACCACAATGTTTTGAATGTAAAGTTTGTACCTTAAACTAAAGATAGGCTAATCTCATGGATTGCAGCAAATGCTAGCTAAAGTAAGCCATCTTTATTTGGAGAATTGAATAGAAATAGCCTAATGATGTTGATTCAATTATATAATCTAGAATGAATTTTCTTTTCAGAATGGCTTTCACAATATCATATCAATATAGTTAATATGATGGTGCTTAATTTCTGCTAGAAACACGTCATAAAATACGTAATGAGTTAACTTCAAACACCGTAGGCTTAAATTTAACATTCTAATAATTTCATCCGTTTTACAAAGTAACATTTTCTAGAATATCATACATGTAAATGTGTGAATATTAGTGTATCATAACTTTTCAGCTTCTTGTTGGTAATAACTGAAGCTTAAGAACATGCTTTTTCTAGTTTTTAGTTTTAAAAAGTGTTGATTGAAAAGCTATACCAATATTTAGTATGTATGAGGGCCCATGCAGGGTACAGATGGCATCTTAACCCCATCCATATGTTTAAAGCATCCCCTTCATTTGGAAACCTCACAGGCACCAAAACAATCAAGGAGAGAAGTGGTCTTTAAATTTTAATTTTATCAAATAAACCATATCTCTTGGGTATAAAACCATTGCCAAAATCAGATTTTCTTCAACAGACAGCAAGCCAAACACATTTGTAAAGGCCAAGGAAAAAACTAAGTATGCATTTGATTATATAAGAGTTAGATTGAATCATCTTTGTTTTGGCTATGCTATTTTTGTTTGTGCAAACTATTTCTAGAGTATTTTTAAATACTTTTAAAATAGCTTGAGCCTGTTTTCTAAGATCTTTTTTATGTTACTCTTTATTAATGATTCAGTGTGTTGTGAAATACATAAATCACACATATTATAAATTCATGAACATACTTGAAATAAGTATATATTAAATATTAGCATCTGTGTCACCTTTTTATCTGAGTCCTAATTAATAATAATTTTACTCTCTGAATACAGAAAATAAATTTGCTTTCTAGGTTTTTCTTTCACAAGTGAAAAAAATTATCTACTTTGACATCACAGAGCATAAACTCTATGAGATTCCTGTTCAAGTTCTTGACATGATGGCTGGACTTTCTTTTATTGTTTTCATTTTGTCAAAAAGTAGAATATGTTAAGCTTTAGGGTGACATGGACTATTAGTGTTTTATTTTGCTACTAAATAAATAAAAAGTGGCAAACTCATAAGCCATAGCTTGTTACCATGAGAGTGAGATTTGCTGCAGTTATATAGTGAACATATTTTACACTGAGCTTCTTTTCATTTATAGAAAGCACTAATATTCAGAACACAAATACAACTTCAGAAAGCAGTTATTTTTATTGTGTTACCCATTATTTGTCTACAACAATTAAACCTTCATTTCTTGCAAGTTTGAAAACAGGCCAAGACTTATTGGAAAGTGGAGAGAGGGAAATGCCATTTGGTTATGAATGTGTTTTTTAATGATACAAATTCAAATAGAAATTTTGAGGGGAAAAAATCCATTTTTAGATTAAAAATCCCATCTGAAAAAATTTGCCCTGAACAGCTCCTAATAAGACCCTCTGGCGAAAATAATTTAAGCAAGTCATTTTTGACAGCTGAAATGTTATAGAGTGGGAAGAAGAACTTTAGGTCATAGTTTCAGTTGGGAGAATCTACGCACCCCTCTCCTAGATCTGAAATGCGTAAAAGTGATTGTTATTGGACCAGGAAAATGCAGGAGAAAAAATTATAGAATAAAATTCATGAGTTTATCTCAACTCTCTGCACAAAACATTGCTCCATGCCCATGGTTGCTTTCAGAACTAAGCTGGTGAACCATGAGGGGATTATAGTTTTATCAACAGCCTGATTCTGCACCAGCAGCAGGTGCACCGGCTTGATGACCGTCAAGGCCACGGTGTCACACAACCTAAGTTTCTGGCGGTAGTTACTTTGTGTTAACACCGTTATTGATGGTGGTCCAAACAAGATAATAGTTGCCAAAGAATGAGCTGAAGTACTACATGTTGCTTTAAAAACATAGAGAAAAGAAAGAATGAATGAACAATTTAAAAAAATAAAATAAAACAGATTCAGGCACTTGGCTTATGTCTTCTACTCTGACTGCCAAATACAGTCAACACACGGCCATGGGAGTTGGCGCCACTGGAGAGGCAGACATGCCACATGGAGGAAGTTGGAAGGACTGAAAAGTCAACGCTGAAACTGAAAGCAGAGTGCCAAATCAAATGCTGAATTGTGCAAGTACAGGATGTTTTCTTTCCCTTTTTCACAATGAAGTATTTCTTTTTATTCCATCCTGCTTTGATCAAAGACCAATTTTTTCAAATTTTCAGAGACCAAATTGCAGTGGTATTGCTACTTATTAATGCAACAGCTAAAATCTGGAAAGCTAATAAAAATCTTTAAATTTTAAAATAATTGTACTTTCAAAGATATAGAAAATAGTATGGAAGTCATTTGTGAACCCTCCCCAAATAAGCCAAATATTAGCTTGCCATGTTTTCTTCAGATTTTTGTAAATGAAATAAAGTTAGTGTCATTTTTGCCATACATGTCTTTGAAACTGTAGTACCTGAATTTGTACCATAGAGCCTTTATTTCAAAATTTGTATAAATGGTCACTGCTGTATGCCCAGTGCCTAGAATAGTAGCTTCTGCCTCTCAAAAATATTTTTTAATGAATAAGAGCTAACACATTGATTTGTTACCCTTATGCAATTTTCTTTTTTGACTTAATATTTTGATATTTATTCATGTTCAGGCTTTTCAAATGCTATTTAATACACCATTGTGTGACAATGTAGTAAATTATTTACTCACCCTAGTGTCTATTTAAAATTTTTTTCTCTTCTATTTTTCTTTTTTGCTTTGTATTTACTTTTAAAAACAATACTGCAAAAGACTTTAAATTAAAAAAACAAATTAATGTAATCATTGCAATGAAATATTATTTCATGTTTAATATTATAATCATGTCTAAGATATGGTAAAGTATTTAAATCTTAGAATATTTTAGGCATCTCAGAATAGAGTATAATTCATTTTCTTCATCACCAATAACAACATTCAATTAAAGGCTAAAAGAATTTCCTTGGTAAGGGAACACTCAATCTTTACAATTAAATTCAGAGGATATATAACTTCTGTCTCCTAGGAGAGTACATAATTCCTATGATTTGATCCTCCCTAATCATATGACCTGGAACTATATAAATTTATTTAGGAGTTCAAAAGGGGAGGGAATAAAAGATTCTGAATGCCTTCTATGTACAATCTAATATTCTTGACATTGGGGATACAGCTATGAAGAAAATCATCTGTTCACCTGTCCATTCATTCATTCAATAAATATATGTTATACTTGTCTATTTTGGGAGAGGTATTTTGTTGAATGCTAAAACGTTAAAGGCAAATAACATACAGACATTTCAAGTTTAACTAGTTTAAGACTCTTTTCAAATTTACTAAAGATATTTCTTCTGCTTATTTATGTTTTTGCATTTGTTTTACAGTTTTAGAGAAGTGGAACTTATTGAATGAAAGCAGAAAATAAGGCAAGAAAGGCTAGAACCATTTGGAAGGGAGGTAATGATAATCAGGAAAAATCTGAAGTTCATTTCGTAAAAATTTACTATTATAATAATCTTTCATCAATTGTAACAAAAGTAACTACTGTTAAACAAAAGTACAATTATTTTAAAAAGTGCTATCATCAATTGTAACAAATATTCCACACCAATGCAAGGTGTTGGTGGTGGGGTGGTATATGGGAATCATATATTTTATGCGTGATTGTAAATTTAATTTTAATAAGAAAGAAAAAAAAGTAAAAGTAAAGTTAAAGATATTTCCACAATCTGAGTCATCCTTTGGACTTGAAGCCCGGTAGTCTTCAATAAACACAAGTTGTGTAATTGCTTTAAACCTTAGTTGGTTGAGGAGGAGCAGTAGAGCAGAGAATAATAAAACAAAAAACACACACAAAAAACCCACCACATCTGAACTTGAATCAGATGCAAGTCTTGTGAACCATCTAAGGTTTAACTATAAAATTAGAATACCTACTCTAAATGAGAAGACGTGCATAAGGTGTTTAGCACAATTAGTAATACATGATATAATATCAACAATTGCTAGGCTCTTTTCATTATTTACTAGGAAAATACATCCTTCACCACACTATATAGCTCAATCTAAAATATATGGACACTCATCTTTCTCCCCTATTCACTTTTCTCTGGGACTAAAGGAAGAATAAATGTATGACAGCCAATAAAATGTGTTACTATACTTTGCTCATGCTATACTACCTACCCATTGCCTAAACCCACTTCCCTAAACCATTTTAGAGACTTGTCCACGTGTATATATGTCATAGTCTCCATTTTATTTATCATTATGGAGTTATCTGGAGTGCAGAAATATTTGTGATTTAATAATAATTATTCCAAGAAAGTTATTGTACAAAAAAGGCAATAATATCCTTACATATTCTAATAAGTTTTTTGAAATGTGAACATAGCACCATACTGTAACATTTGGTTTCTACTGTCTTGCTTAGTTTATAAATTGAAACTGATGCTACATTATCACATGGGAAAGTGAGATTCCCTTTATTACAAAATTATTAAACAGCAAAACTGTATCAAAATGTAAAAATTATTTAAAAACATGAAATTCTGATGAGGTTAAGAGAACAAATACACATAAAAATTCATTCAAACAGCAGCAAATCTAGTGGAATACCTGCAGTGAAATCTGTTTATAGCAATATTGATTTTCAGGAGTTGAATGGGGTTGATTAAAGAGGAAATTTGATATTAAATCACTTACCTGCCTACCCACTCCACCATTCTGGACTTTTTAAGAAAGTGGTTCCATATTTTTTAAGAACAGAGGATATTTTTGGGACAATAAAAGTAATTTTTTGAAACATGAGACCAAAACTCAACAGTTGATATTCCTCAGTTATGAGGATACAAAAAACACAAAGAAAGGAAATACTGGGGTAGTCTAAGATGTGAAAATGTATGGCCCATAGAAATTTATTTTCATATCATACTTTTAGAACTGAGCCATGTCTTTGAAAGCTACCTCTAGATAAAATTAAATATGTAAATATTTGAAAGCAAGTCGTAACAAAATTAAATCTGTCAAGTAAAATAACTGCAATAGGTCTATCTTTTTGCAATGTTAAAAACATGTGATCTATTATACTTGAATAGTGAATTTCTCTTGCTATATCTTATGTTCCAGATAGGAGATAAAACACTGTCCTTGTTTTTCCTTAAAAGTGCAAGCAAAATAATTAAAAAATAAAAATAAAAACCCAACGAGTACCATATAATACAGATAAACACTGCTTTCAGTTCTCTTAAGATCAGTGTAAAGGCCTGGGTGGAGCAAGTTGTTACACAGTATGTCTTGGAAACACAGATTCAGGCACAACAGAAACTTAAAATGACTGCTTTAAGATGTAAACAACATAAAGGGCCCAAAAGAGCAGGGGAAGAGATCCCATTATGACTGGGATCCTGGGGAAGCCAAATTCCTTGTCAGGGTCAGTGGATGGCAGCTCGGCATCCTCCACTTCTCAAGAGGAGAAACCAACCTGTGCTGCCCTCAAGGGGTATTTATACACCCCAGGGGAATGGAGCTCTGATAAGCAGCTGGGACTGCCTGTTCCCGGTTTCTGGTTTAAGGCATGGTCAGGCCTTTGCATTAGAGCTAACATCTCCCCCAATGTGCGGGGTGAAGGTGGGGGTAAGGATGGGGGCATCGGGGGGTTAGGGGGGAGGTGAGGGCTGAGAGATGGCTGCTTGAGCATGTGTCTTTGATTTCCCCAGAAGCCAGCATAAACTCTGAATAAAATCTCACATTTAAACAGGGCCACTAAAAGTAAATATAGTGTTTGAATGTCAAGTCTTCTGTTCCTAGGATTTTAAAGAAGTGGTAACCGTTAAAACGCTGTACTTAAAATGGAAATGTATAGGATGTTTCATATTTGCACTGGGGAGACTAACAAATGAAAATGAAGGAAGGAAGTGACTAAACTCTTCCACGTAAATTATTGATCCCAAATATAGTTATATATCATGATTGCTGCGGTGCCATATACATAGGAGAAGAGCAGAGAAAAAGACCTCTCGGACTACCATAAACAGCTTCCTTACATTCATTCACGTCTTTAACTTGACCCAGCATTATTTCACTATTTTAATAATGTCCCTCTCCTGAACTCCTTAGCAACAATTAATTTTTCCCCTCTTTTCAATACAGCAAATAATTTCAGGGCTGGGTATGTCTTTGTCCCTGTTCACATTGTTTAGTGTAGTTCTAAAAATTTGGTCATTCCAAAAGTATTAGTAGAATTTGCTTATTTTAATTTTTTTATTAGAGAAGTTATGGGTTTACAATTATGCATAAAATACAGTATTCCCATACCCTACCCTACCACCAACTCCTTGCATTGGTGTGGAATATTTGTTACAATTTATGATAGACATTTGTGTAATTGTACTTTTTTTTTCAATAGTATTACATTTGTTACAATTGATGAAAGATTAAGGAAGTAGTACTATTAACTATTGTCCATCATTTATATTAGGTTTATTTTTTCCCATATTCCACCCTATTATTAACACCTTGTACTAGTGTCATACATTTGTTATAATTCATGAAAGAACATTCTTGTATTTGTGCTGCTAGCTATAGCCCATCGTCTATAATAGGGTTCACTGTCCCTATATTCTAGATTCTAAATCCAGGAGTTTGGCAATTATAATTAGTTCAAAACAGTGAAAACATAAAATGTTTATCCTTCTGTGCCTGGCTTATTTCACTCAGCATAATGTCCTCAAGTTTCATTCATGTTGTTGCATGCATCAGGACTTCATTCCTTTTCAAAGGTAAATAATATTTCATTGCCTGTATGTATCACATTTTGTTTATCCATTCATTGGTTGATAGAGATTTGGATTGCTTCCATTCTTTGGCAATTGTGAATAATGCAGCTATGAACATTAGTGTCCAAATATTCATTTGAGTTCCTGCTTTCAGTTTTTCTAGGTATATACTTAGTAGTGGGATTGCTGGGTGATATGATAACTTCTATACTTAGCTTCCTGAGGAACTGCCAAACTATCTTCTACAGGAGCTGCTCCATTTTATATTCCCACCAGCAATGAATTAATGTTTCTGTTTCTTCACATCCTCTCCAACACTTGTAGTTTCTGTTT